>JAGDQP010035393.1:0-19613 GCA_022664845.1 Lepisma saccharinum
TGGGTCACGACATTAAATAATACGAGAATGTTCCCAGAATGCAATTTCATTCCATATAATTTTCTTAATTAAGTATACAGGTGCCGGAGATCTTTTACTGACAAATTTGCAGTTTGATTTTGAATCGACCGCTAGCCGTGCATATTACAAACCGATAACAGACTGAAGTATCGCATTACGGAATTGTATTATACGGATTTATGATATCGGATTTAAGGAGCTGCTGGATAAATAAACACCTGTACTGCAAACTTTCAGTAAGATAACTCCGACACCAAAACAGAATTAAAATTTTGACACCTAGAATTAATTTCTGGGAACACTTTCACATTGCTTGATACGTCATTCGTCGCACATGCCAATTTTTAATTTTTTATCAAGATGGCGGGCAATATATTAATCTACTAAAAAATGTAGCCCTTTCTCTCTATTTAATATTTGTATAATGCGATGCATCGTTTATTTTAGGATTTTTTTTTAACTACAAGGTTTATAGTGCGACCGAACAGTCGCTACTGTCAGTACAGACTACTACTGCGACTGCATTGTGTTTATCTTCCTACCATAGACGCACGCAATTTGTGAGAAAATGCTTCGTGATTCGACCTTTAAAATATAATTTTCGACTTTGGCACACTGGAATATAGTCAGGACACCTGAAATAGAAAAAGGGTTTTATTGTAGACCAGAGTAGTATCAACAAACAAATAAATAAATACCATTTTCATATTGACACGCCTCTAATTGCTTTTACGACAAAAAAATAAGTACGAGATTTAATTCCCTCCCCACCTCCTTGTCCCCCCATAAATTTAAGTACGAATCCCGGCTCATCAATAATCAATGTCACCGAACCTTTTGTTTCTCACTAAGTTTAAGTACAAAGAAATTAATTGAATAAGTAGATGACCCAGAGAAATTAGGTTCGAATTCACTTCTCTTTACCTCACAGCCAACATAAAAACGAATTACCAATTAAATATTGCCTAATGAAATCTAACAATTTTAGCCCTCTTTGATTGGAAGGAAAGAAATATTAATTGAAAACTGTTTTTTTGTACCAACACTCCTTTATTTCTTATCTCCCAAGGACCATCCTACTTTCTTTACAACAGAATGCAAACATATTGATGCCCTACAGGTTAACTTTTATTAGGAGGAAAAAATAAAAGTATTGGATAATGCTTTTCAGCCTCAAATAGAGCATATACATTTCATTAAGAAAACTGATGAGATATACAAAGAGTAAGAGACAAAAATAATAAAAGTTTTAAAAGTCGCCATCTTTAAATAAGTATAGCCCCAAAATGATTTTGTGATAAAATTTACAGCCTAAACGGGTAAAGCTGGAAACATACATGAGTATAAAGAAATTAAAACATACGGTATACGAAAAGTTTTCAAAAGATTCAATCTTAAACCCAATATGGCTCTCGAATTGATTTTCTGATAGAATATACAGCCTAAACGGGTAGGACTTGAAATACGAAACTTGGCAGAAAGTTTATCAGTGCAAAGGAATTTAAAAAATAAGAAAATGTTTTAAAAGTCGTCATATATAAATAAATATGGCCGCCGAAATGATTTTTCCAAAGAATATATAGCCTAAAAGGATAGGACTCGAAACTCGAAACCTGGTACAACCGTACATTAGTACAAAGGAATTACAAGTATATAACAAAAGTTTATAAAAGTGAACATTAATAAACAAAATGGCGTAGGAAAGAAAACATTTTGCACTTAGTTTAAGATGAAAATCTGAAATTTTGTATAAAGATGTATTTTGCCGAATGGATTACGAAAATCTAAGAAGTTTTTGAAAAGTTGTCATCTTTAAATAAATATGGCCGCTTAAACAACAATTCTGTATACCATTTAAACTACAGAGCTGAAATTTTATATGTAGATACCTTATTCATATTAGATTAAGAAAACATAACAAAAGTTTTGAAAAGTTGGCATTGTTTGTGCTAGATAAAATATTTGTTGATGACATCTATGGATGGATATCGCTATCAGCGTAAATGAATTAAATAAATACTTTATTCATGAAACATTTATGATATTTGAGTTGTGCAAATGTGCATTAGAACATAGGTCTTTGCTGTGATTTTATTGGATACATAAATTACACGACTGATAATGAGGCAACACATTGTGATTGGTTAACAAATCCTGTAAAGATGGTTAACAAATGGACTTGAACCTAGGTGCTGATGAAACTTTACATAATGGCAGTTTGTAAATGTTCTACAAAAAGTTAGTTCTGATCGTATAATAAGCAGCTTAGACATTTGGAAATCGGAATTGCCATCAACATGTATAGCATGCTATAATCATAGTCCTATGAACAGAGCTCAGCACAACAGCATTGACATTTGTAAGGAATCTAAGGGAGAAATTATGCGGTAAACGTTACTGTACTATAGTACTTGTAAGGAAATGTATGAAATATTTTTAGAGATGCATTCCTATAATAGTACACTTTCAAAGTTTTTGTGTACATATACAAATATAATTAGAAATGATAAGTACTTCTAGAAATTGCATGCACTTTTGTGGATGAAGGACTGGATTCAAGTTGTTCTACTTGGTGTCCTTAAGGAAGAAAACGGGGGAGAAGTGCTTCTGAGTAGAGGTTAAATAATGTGTAAACTGTATAGGCAATAACAGACGAATGAGAAATCATAATGTTACGTATATTTTCCTTAAGAGGAGAAGTGTGGCGAATTTAAATGAAATGACGTAGATGAAAGAAATAAAAGGTTTAGAGATGTGAGTTGCCCAGAAGTGTTTTAAAAGGAATGTGTTTGGGCACAAAACATAATGTTGTATAAACCCCAAGATTGTTTGTGTTGTTTTAAAGTCATTGTGAATAGAAGCTTTGTTGGTGGGGGTCTCTAATTTGGAAGAAAAGACAGAAGGAGTTTAAGATTGAAAAGACTGTATCAGGATTTTGGTGTGCAGTATTAAGTGTATTTAATTGAAGACATTAAGTACTTTAAACAGGGTTATGTCTTGGTGACGATAGGAAACTTTGTTAATTTAAAATGAATTTTTGGGAGAAGAAGATAGTTTGTCTATTAAAACTTTTTTAAATGCAGTGAACAAAGAGAAACGTTTTGCTGAAACTTAATCAAATATTGAAAAGCGATCGGAGAGTCCTAGATCCTTCTGGTATTAAGGATGATATTCGTAACATCATGATTTATAATTGGTGTATTATTACCTATAAAGTTTACACATTTTTTAACCTCTACATCTCCCCGTTTTCTTCTTTAGAGACACCAAGTAAAACAACCATGAATCCAGTCCTTCATCCACAAAAATGCATGCAATTTCTCCAAGTACTCATCATTTGTAAGTATTTTATATATGTACCCAAAAACATTGAAAGTCTAATGTTATTATAGGAGTGCATCTCTAAAAATATTTCATAAGTTTCCTCACAAGTACAGTAAAATTTACCGCAGAATTTTCCCCTTAGATTACTTACAAACGTCAATGCAGTTGTGCTGAACTGTTCCCGTAGAACAATGATTATAGCATGCTATACATGTTGATGGCAATGCCGATTTCCAATGGCCAGTGATCCTTATTATACAATCAGGAATTACGTTTTTATAGAAGATTCACAAATTGCCATTATGTATAGTTTCATAAGCACCTAGGTTCAAGTCCATTTGCTAACCATCTTTACAGGATTTGTTAACCAATCACAATGTGCTGTCTCATTATTAGTTGTGTAATTTATGTATCCAATAAAATCACTTCAAAGACTTATGTTCTAAAGCACATTTGCACAACTCAAATATCATAAATGTTTCATGAATAAAGTATTTATTTAATTCATTTGCGTTGATAGCGATATCCATCCATAGATGTCTTCAACAAATAGTTCATCTAGCACAAACAAAGCCAACTTTTCAAAACTATTGTTATGTTTTCTTAATCTAATATGAATAAGGTATCTACATATAAAATTTCAGCTCTGTAGCTTAAATTGTATACACAATTATTGTTTAGGCGGCCATATTTATCAGAAGATGGCAACTTTTGAAAAACATTCTTACATTTTCGTAATCCACTCTGCAAATTACATCTTTATAACAAATTTCAGATTTCCATCTTAAACTAAGTGCAAAATGTTTTCTTTCGTACGCCATTTTGTTTAATAATGTTCACTTTTAAAAACTTTTGTTATATACATGTAATTCCTTTGTACTAATGTACGGTTGTACGAGGTTTCGAGTTTCGAGTCCTATCCGTTTATACTTTATATTATTTCGAAAAATCATTTCGGCGGCCATATTTATTTATATATGACGACTTTTAAAACACGTTCTTATGTTTGAATTCCTTTGCATTGATGAACTTTCTGCCAAGTTTAGTATTTCAAGTCCTACCCCTTTAGGTTGTATATTCTATCAGAAAATCAATTAGAGAGCCATATTGGGTTTAAGATTGAGACTTTTGAAACCTTTTCTTATATGTTTTAATTTTTTTATACTCATGTATGTTTCTAACAAGCTTCAAGTTTCTAGATCTACCCATTTATGCTGTATATTTTATCAAATTGTTTTGGGGGCTATACTTATTTAAAGATGGCGAATTTTAAAACATTTATTATTTTTGTCTCTTACTTTCTGTATATCTCATCAGTTTTCTTAATGAAATTTCTGTGCTCTTGATGCTGAAAAAAAATTCCAATGCCTTTAATTTTTCTTTTCTTTATCCTAATAAAAGTTAACCCGTAGGGCATCAATGTGTTTGCGTTCTATTGTAAAGAAAGAAGGGTGGTCGTTGGGAGGTAAGAAATAAAGGAGTGATGGAACAAAACAAAACAGTTTTCAGTTAATTTATTTTTTCTTCCAACCAAATATGGATTAAATTGTTAGATTTCTTTAGGCAATATTTAATTGGTAATTCGTTTTTCTGTTTGCTGTGAGGTAAAGAGAAGTGAATTCGAACCTAATTTATCTGGGTCATCTACTTATTCAATTAATTTCTTTGTACTTAAAATTTGTGAGCAACCAAAGTTTCGGTGAAGTTGATTAATGATGAGGTGGAGAAGGTTCGTACTTAAATTTTTAGTGCACAAGGAGGTGGGGAGGGAATTAAATTTCGTACATAATTTTTTTGTCGTAAAAGCAATTAGAGGCGTGTCAATATGAAAATGGTATTTATTTGTTTGTTGATACTACTCAGGTCAACAATAAAACACCATGTTTCTATTTCAGGTGTCCCGACTATATTCCAGTGTGCCAAAGTTGAAAATGATATTGGTAAGGTAGAATCAAGAAGCATTTTCTCACAAATTGCCTGCGTGTATAGAAGGAAGATAAACACAATGCAATCGCAGTAGTAGTCTGTAGCGACAGTAGCGACTGTACTGTCGCACTATAAACTTTGTAGTTAAAAAAACCTAAACGAAATGACGCATCATAGAATACAAATATTAAATAGAGAGAAAAGGCTACATTTTTAGTAGACATGATTATCTATTTGACCGCCATCTTGATAAGAAATTAAAAATGGCACGTGCGTCGAATGACGTATCAAGCAACGTGGAAGTGTTCCCAGAAATTCATTCTAGGAGTCAGATTTGGCCCTTCTGTTAAGGTCTCGGAGTTATCTTACTGAAAGTTTTTCAGTACAGACGTTTATTTACCATTCAGCTCCTTAAATCCGATATCGTAAATCCGTTTAATACATTTCCGTAATACGATGCTTCAGTTTCTTATCGGTTTGTAAGATACACAGCTAGCGGTGAATTCAAATATCAAACTTCAAATGTTCAGTAAAGATAACTCCAGCAACATTATACTTAAGCAAATTTTATCGAATGAAATTGCATTCCGGGAACATTCTCATACTATTTAATGTCGTGACCAAGATGTTATTTGAAGATAAATGATCCGCACCGATTATGGCGGATTTCTAAGTGGCGTCCGTCATCACCGTTCCATATTTTAGTACTACGACGCTTCAGTTCCTTATAGGTTTATAGGGTAAACGCTCTATTGGTGTAAAATTATGTCAAGCGGAATGATTTCAATGAAGATAACTCCGACACGTTATCAGGTAGGACATCTGACACGTGGAATGACTTTTGAGGAACATGCTCGGTTCCCTGATATGTCACTTACCCTACTTTTATATTTTTAATGATCTGCGTTCAACAGGATGGCCATGTTGATTGACTACTCCAAAAGCTTTCTGTTTCCAACTTTTGGCATCTATATAATAATGTGCTTCATTTCCTTGAGAGTATTTAAACAACAAACAGATTATACTTTTGAATTTTGACTCACTCTGAAGTTACGAATATCCATACCAGGTATGACAAGATCCTGTGTAATGACTACAAACTGTGGGCAATTTTGAGCTCAGCGCCCCGAAATTATTAAATTTAGTTTTTCTTTTTCAGAAAAGGGTTCTGATCCTTTATTTTGTCGATCAGTGGAATTGGCAGTGAGCATTTGAAGCATATAACCTACGAGCCATACTCAAGGTATGTAAAAGAAAACATACTATAATAATTTAAATTAACTTTGTGTTGTTTTCTTAAACATTATCAGTTTTGGAATAAAATTAATTAATTTGAAAGTATCAGGAATAGTTTCTCCTTATTATGGTAAACACTGTAGTAATGTCTTCTGATATGAATTTAATATGGACACAATCGTAAATTACTTAGCAAATTTCAGGACTTGTTTCCAGAGTAGATTCTTATCAGTGAATACAATTAGTCGGAATTGTTGTTTTATTTTATAGTAATTGTACATTCCTAAGTTTATTAAAGACATACAAATTGATAATGATAATGATAGACCTTGACTGTTAAATGATCATCCTATATTGATAACTAATTCCATTTTGGTGTTGTGTAAAGTATATAAAGGAATAGAATCTACGATTTTTCAGTATTGACTCAACATTCACACATCCAATACTGGTAAGAAAATTAGTATGTTTCTTATGTTTCCTCCTTTACATTCTGTATGTCTGTAGAAGTATCGGTTAAGGTATGAACTTATTAAATCTGATTACGCTCTCATCTCATATATATATGTATATATATGAGATTACCAATATGCTCATGACGAAGCTAGAAATGGTAACTGGATGACATTTGTGTCGACTAAATAATAGAAAAATAACATACATTGGGCAAGCATGTCATATACGCTATTAGCAGCTCCATACCTTGATAACAAACAGCTAAATGCCCTTAGTGCCAAAATTACCATCAAGATACTTATTGCTTATTAAAACATAAAATGATGGGAGAAAAACCAACCATGTATAACACATACAAATACATTAAATTTCTCAAGTTGCTAATTGCAACATAAGCCACGAATTTTAGATAAAACAAGTGTTAGGCATAAACAATTCAACAAATTATAATACACTTTCATACAGAGATTCAACTCAGCAGTCGTCGTCTTTTACTGAATCTGAGTTACATTTTCATGCACCCAGTCGATGCATTGTTCAACATTAAAAGAAAGATTTAACTCTTGGCTTGGGGTTTTTATATGACTTCTTATGTAGTTTATGTTGCACAGTACCTAGTGTTTATGCACACTACTTCATTTACGAAAACGTCCTATATTCGTGATCACTTATTTACACATGAAATATCAGCAGAAATATTTTTTGTTTTGTAATTGGAAGCTTTCGTAATTGAGATCGGATATTTTCCATACTTTGATTGTACAGTAGCACGATGAAAATACTGGTATAGTATTAATACTAGAGACAGGATTTCGAAGCTCTTCATTGCTTCTTTTAGAAAGTGAAACTCGTGATTGCATGTACTACCTTAACTCTATATTTTTCTTGGAGTTGACTAGCCCGTCGCAGTTCTGAGACATATCTCCATTCAGGTTGAATGTGAATATATTGTGGTTAGTTTGCTCAACATTTGGTAAGAAAGACTCGCGAGGACAATATTAGAATTGCCCATGTATTTCAAGATAAGCCTGTTGTCTTTCACAACCCTTCCTTACACACTATGGTTTTCAAAGCGATTTAATATACATAAAGTAAAACGGACTCTTGATCTTAGATTCAACTTGTGTTACAAAATCAAAGTAAAGATACTTATACTTATAGAATAAGACTTTTTTTTATATATTTATGTGTGCAAGCGATTTTTCCTTGTATTTTTATATAAGAACATAGATAAATATGGTATCATTTTCATTAATTTATTACTAATTTCATACGGAATTCTAATCATAATGCGTGGGCTATACAAATCTGAAAGTGTTATGTGATTTACTCTGTTGTGCAAAAGTTTGATTCAAATAAAGGATCGCATGTCTTCAACATTACCTAAAGTTGTTACATGATTTAACGAATTTCATGTGTCATCTTTTTTTATGCTTCTGATATGGAGAAGCTATTTTTAAGAAATTTACTAGAGGTAGGTTTTGTGTCCATATTCTAGTGGCTTCTACAAAATTTGGGCCAATCACATATTATAATTAAAGAGAGAATAGTTGACGTATTTACGAATACCATAATTCGTATGGGATATCGGACAAGCAACATTGTTGTTTTAATATATAAGTAAGTGTGTAGACCAAATATATTACATCAAAGAGACTTGCTTAACAGTTTGCATCGTTTCTACAAAGTAATAAATTTTGTAATAAATATTGCATTCAGTAAATTTTTAATAACCAGGGAATTCAATAAGAGAATGAAAGTAGGTGTAACACTTTAAAATAATCAAACTCCTGAGATCAAAATATTTAATACTGGGTTTACTGATGAAGTACATCTAATCTTAAGTACAATCTGATACCACTATATATATATTTTTAGTAAAAAAACAACAGACGTCTCACCTGGATTGGAATTACTAAATGAGTTATGTGTTTTAATTTTATAGACAGGAAGCAAATTCCGAGAGAAAGATGGCTTGCAAGAAGATAATTATAGCATTGATTGTAGCGTTCATAATTACCCAGGTGAGTACATAATATTATTTTGTATAGCCGAGATGACAATGTTGGCCGTAGCTTTCAAATCTCTGAGAAATATTTTTATTTTCGAGTAGTATTCTGGGTTAAAGGATAGGGAAAATATTTTTCAGGGTCCTCTCCAATGTACCATATCAATATTCGTCTGACGCACATGAAAAAGGAAAAAGCTGCGGAACAAGACAGTCAGCATGGCCGCGAGCATGGCTTGAACCTGCGTATCTTCCGATTTGATATCCACACACAATGGCTATAACTACTGGACTATGGGGACAAGCGAGTAAATAAGACTTCTACTAATGAATAAACATTTATGACAAACTTAGATGTGAATTTATCGTAGTTAACCTTTAGTGAGCGTCGTACGATATGCATAGATGGAATTAAATGCTTATCGAATCGCTGTGAACCACTCGAGTCATTTCAATAAGCATCCACAATAGTTCAAGCAGATAATACTCACTTAACTCATCTTCCCAAAGAACGTATTTACACTTTCAAGCTCGTACATATCGGTGGGTAAAAATATCAGGCGTTAGGTATTTAAGCGCGTAAATCGCATCAACCTTTAGTTGTGCTATATGCTGTTGTTTCTAACTCAATTAAACCAATGTGATGCGTGAAATAATTTAAAATAATAGTTACCGGTAACGAAATTATTTTCACAACATATAACTAAACGAATAGGTAATTATTTTCAATACTTAACCCCCGTGATCATGTCTTGATATTCGTTAAGATGAGTTCCAACAAGCTAAAAAATGATCAAACGCCTATATAATTTTCTTTTTCTTTTTAAATTACGACGTTACAATTTTCTTGTGTTCTATTTTTCCTTTGTATTTCAATTATGTAGAAAATAAACCAAACGCATATCATTGATCTTCTATAGCAAAAGCCATAGCACATTTACAAAGCAATGCTCTAGTATTTCTAATAAATTGAATCAGTTTTTGATGTTAGTTATAGTGATGGAGAGGACATTCAGTTTGCTGAATGTAAGTAAATTGTAGGAATCATTATGAAAGTTCGTTCTTGGAATCTATGTCTTGAGCATGGTGGAAAACAGGGAATATGTCAATATGGGCCTGTTTAAGATACAAAAGTATAAGACTTGAAAGATGTAGGGATTTAATCACACTAAGTTTTTTCTACATTTGGTCTCTGTTTCCTTTCATAAAATCCTAACCCGTATAATATTTCCGTTTTAAGGTCCTTGAAAACTTGGTGGGACTCTATCTTAATGATTTTTTATAGGTTGGGTATGCATCTGTAGTTAAAAGCTATCACCCTTGGAGAAGTGGCACCCTTTGGGTATAGACGTACGTTTCTGTTGAACTCTTAAATACTGAGCAAAAAATAGACATCATAGAAATTTGAGTCCTATCATTTTGAATAGGGACAAGATGTCAATCTTTAAATTGGTCCAAAATTTTTCTTTCCGTTCAAATAATTTATTACTTGACCCCTTTTACAATTTGAAATTTTTGAGTTGTAACGGAATTATTTTAGGCTAAAATAAGTAAGATTTTTTATCATTAAGGGGTCATAATAAAGTACCTGTTAGATAACTAGATAGGTATAAATTGATCAATGGAAATTATAAACGCTAAATTAAATGTTAGAGAATAAATCTTTATGGTATTTATTAATGATTCAGGTTTTTGATAGAGATCATGTTAATTCAAAATACTTCCAATATAATTAACAGGAAATTTTATAAATAATTAAATTGCTGTTTAAAATAAGATTTTTGTATTAAACGCCCTACGGAAATTCAATGAGGTGTGACGGGTATGAGCGCTACGTTAATTATTTCTTGTATGATACACAGAAAAGTAATCATTACCACACGACCAAACGCATATTCAGGTGAAACATGGATTCGCCTGAAACATATTATTCACTTCCATTATATTTCTTGGCAAATCGCATCTGAAAATATTCATTTTTACATATTAAGAATATATTGAGTTAAAAATGCAATTTAAAATCTTGTAAGAGGTAATTGATAATTATTAGAATTCACAATATTTCGAAATTCAAAACATATCTAGACTTAATAAGAACTCAAGATTTAATGTGTGTAGATAGTAGTATCTGTTTGACACAAGTGCTTGTGAATTTTAAGGTAAGCGCTAATGTGCTCGAGACGGGCCAAAGTGATAAGTTGCTAAAATAGCCCAAAAATACTAATTTACTAATTTTACGGACCATGAAAGATAATCACAATGAAAGTAAAGCGGAAGTACTCAGAAAATCTTCTTACACAGAAAGCACACAAAAACTAAAAAAAAATGAACTTTATGTGATCCTAATGAAAAAATGTTAGTTTTTAGTGTGCTCAATGTGTCGTGCTTCTGGCCCATGGTACACATTTTGTACATATTAAGTTCATATATGCTGTACTTCACGTTATCTACAGTTCGTTTTGAGATCACCTTTAGTACATTTGCCAAATTTAAATTAACTTTTTGTGCATAAATTTTGTATCAGTACACCAGGGGTGTATATATTATACATTACAAAAGTGGCGTAGTTCATATTACTTTCAAGAAAAATTCATATATTAGGCACTAGAAACGTGCTAAAACTGGAACATATTGAGAACGTCTTCGGGACATATTGTGAACATTATGTGTACCTTAAGTGTACTTTCATTTTCAAGTGTATGTCTACCCTATAACAGGATGAATTGATGAGACCGATATGAAAAAATTCTGGTAAAACATTGATTTACAGCCAAGAAGTTATTGGATGATTTGTTTACAAATAAAAACTCCAGGGTAAGAACGTTGGATTTTAATAGATTGAAATTGGTACTGATTGTGTGTTTCTTATAACGATAACACATAGACCTAATTCATTTATATGTACATATTTTCTAATTTCAGATATTCTTAGGAGCAATGGTAAATGCCGCAGAGAACGATAATGCCAATCACGTCAGAGATCGTCGACAGGTGAAACCATTGCTCAATAAAGTTGGTTCAACAACTAAGAAAACACTAAAGGGTGTTGGCAAAGCTACTGGTTAATCTACACATAATAATAAAATAAATATTGTAAAGATACTGACGCTTAGCAATGGCCACAGGAACATTCCACAATATTTGAACATCCCTTCTTTGAATCATCCAACAATTTGAGGAAGTAATCACATATAAAACCAGTAGAGTACGAAATATGTACAAAAGTGCAATATTTATATTAAGGTAGGAATATAAAAAATTTTGAAAATGTATAAATTCGGAAAGAGAAAAGCAAATAAATAATTCATTAGTTACCTGATTATTATTTTCAAGAAATGAGTTTAAAGTATATTGTTTTATTATACAATGCATGTTGTACAATGAAAGTTTGCACAATTTGGAGCTGCTAAGTCCGCCGCAAATTTATGTAAAGAAATTGTAGAAGTATTGGTTCTATATATTTGATTGAAGTAAAATATTAAGATTACATCCTGTAATTATTCTATTCCCCGTCTTATTATCTCGTCTTTATTCATAGTTGAGAATCTTCGCGCTTGACTTTAGCTGAATTCGTACTTATTAGTATTTATTCATAATTTTCCAATTAACGAAATTGAACCTGAACACAGAAAGAAATCTCTAACGGTGACTTATTTAAAAACGCCGGACAATAACATCTTGAAGAGTAAGGATCACCAAACATATTGCTGCCTGGTGTGTTGAACCTCGTTGTTCATTTCAATGGAAATTAATGCAGTGTTAGATAATTTAAAGCCACAAAGATATGGATGACTTAATATTGTCTGATATTGATGACTTTCAATAACATGTAAATGCGAAACAATAAGTAATCGTATTTACTTCAATATTGTGTTGGCTGTCGAAGTTTATAGAAAGAACATATTTTCGAAAAGATTAATAGATAATACTGCTGTACAAAATGGAAATTGTTGGGAGCTGTTTTGGAAGTGATAAGTTGTTTAATATCATTCGAGAATACAGATTACGAGTATGCAATCTATATCTTCCTGTCACGTAAGATTTTTGTTTTATAAATTGGGAAATTGTTTTGCAAATATCGATATTTAGTTACCAAAAATTCAGTAAGAATCTTGTTAGATTTTTGTTCCAGAATAAAGCGAATTTGCACAATACATTGGAAAGTCATTCGTAAAATATAGTTACGTCATTTCTGTTTGTCCCTTTCCGTCTGGAAGTCCGGAAAACCAGATTTCCTCTTGTGTGTTTCTCGTGAATCTTCACGTATCAATGTCCAGGACTAATCAATCATCATTATCGTACTCGAATGACCCTGGTACCGTCGATCCATTTCACATGCCCTGGTAAAACATTTCATTGTGTTCTTCATTTAGTTCACTCAAGTTATCAGATAGACAGTCTACATGTCAAAACAGGAAATGAATCTTCATACTAATTTTTTACCATGGCCCAGAGCAGCAGCCAAAAGTGAACGTTAGTGACTGCAGCGATGAACTTTCTAGTTCCGTAAGCTATTTTCTTAGCCCAGTGTACTGTGGTTGGTAAGCGGGATGGAAAGATGTGTTCAAGATGGAAACTGGCTTGATGCTGCCCAGGGAGGAATCCAAGAACTAACGTTTGTTATTGCGGCGATGAACTTTCTAGTTCCGTAATCCATAGAGTGAGTGAGTTAGTTCTGAACTTATAGAGTATGTTAGATAGACGATGCTTGTAATTTTCATGAATGCACTCCAGGCTTCCCTTTCTACACGTGTCACACGGTGTTCTAAGTCCGATTCCCTGAACAACTCTGTTCGATTAATATGTTTTCCTTCAATTTAGCACTCGATATATGTGGAAATTTTGTGACGAGATAATGGAGATACTGCATCCGTCTTTTCAAACACATAATATAGAACTTGTACAGGGTTGTTTGCTGTTGTTGTGAACTGATTTTTCAAACTTCGAATCTTCGGCTAGAGCCATCAAAGTGATCTCTTTGGAATCTTCGAAGAACCTCCATTCCTCTGCGCGATACTGTACTTATTGCATGTTTGTTCCATCATACGTTTAATGACATCATCAAAATACAATATGTCTTTTCAGCAGAAACATATTGCACAAATTCCTCCTCATGGTAGAATGTTTTTCAAATTTTTCGTCATGATTGTTTTATTTATTGCAATGTCTTACAATAATATAATATATTTCTAATATAGAAAATCGTCATTATAGCTTAACATTTCATTTTACTGTTCATGTATGCAAATATCTAACTAAATCATTTAGGTTAGGTTAGCTTAGACTGCGTAAATACCTTGGGTTCAGTTCCCTCTTTTATACCGAACTCTATGTCATTGTTTTCGCTGTTGAGATAAAGAATCTATATACAGTAAGTTTTGTGCTGGATGAGGGATTGGAATCTGAGAGGTGTCGCACAAGTCGTAACCCAGATGATAGGCTATAATCCTATTCGTCGTATGTTTCTAGCATTAAAACGTCACAAGACAACAAGTACCGAAGTAAAAAAAGTCACTACTATGGTATTTTGCTGCACACGATGCAATGGGTACTCCGAAATGAATATATTTATATTGATAATTTGATCAATTTCTTAGATCCACACACACACATTTTACATTATTGTTTGCGGCGTAAATGCTTTTCCTTGATCCCCTAAATTCCCTAACTTTTCTCTGAAATAAACGTAAAGCAAGCTCGAAAATATTCGTAATATGCGTGTTTCACGAACTATTTTATGCTTTGTTTCATACTAAATAACTCCCGCTGATGTTGCATAAACGACCAGGGATTATTCCGACAACTCCTAGGTTCTATTTTGACTCACATGGACACTTACCAACACACATTAAGCAGCAAAACAACAGATAAAACTTCGTTTCTGTGCTCACTGTCCTTGTTACTTCGCCCGCAACTATGGTTCCTCGTTACATCATTTAATACAGATTACCTTAATACCTAGATACTCTGAATATAGATTGCCTTTAAATTACCACATAGTAACATCAATTCTATAGTGGTGGGGTGACTTCCTGTATGGGTCTTATGACAGTTTCCAAGAAACTTTGGAACGATATAACATAGAAAACAGCCTTTTAGAGTCTCCACTTTTCGATAATATATGTGTACAGCATATAAACCTTCCTCCCCAGCGATTCTGAGAATACTGTACGTGATAGAGCAAAACAAATTCCATTTCCGGATCTCCCATGACAAAACAATTATGAAAACATTAACAGTTTACAAACATCAAAATCATTGTACAGCAGTACAAGATTTGCTTTGTAAGAAGAGTTTTATTAGGTACACGCCCTATTCATCATGTATGTTGTATTGGTTGCTTATTTTAAAATTAATCGACAAATCATTATCACCCTTTCTGAAGACAAGCAATCAAATTGTTTCTGTGGAGCTGCAGAAACTTAAAGATTTTGTGAATTTTCACAGCACAATTGGAATCTGGTTACAGATGACTTAGAAATATACTCAGTGTTAAAACATTGTTATTTTCATTAACGAAATTGGTATACCACTGGCTATTTCCTGGCTAACATTTGGCTATGGGTGAAGTAACACAACAGGTCAACAAGGAAAGACGAAAGGAACCAGCTTCAGATTCGTTTTGTGCCGCGGTGGTTCAGTGCTAGAGCACGCGCCACTCATGCATTTTGTGCCCGGTTCGATCCCGGCTTGTGTCATGTGGTTTTCTGATGGACAAAACGTATGCGTTGGTTATGTTAAGGTCCTCCTTTTTTCTTCCACTTTCTTCAGTCCACCAATTCTCCTATTATTTCTAATTCGGTTTGCTCCAAAGTTGTCGAAAACCCTTAAAAAATTAAAAATCAGATTCGTTTTAAATTCTTTGCTAATCAAGCTCGAATGTTAAATATTCTTTTCAGACAATGTATAAAAATATCTATCAAATAAACTAATCCATAATTTGAAGGTATTTGTTATTGATTAGAAATTAGAAATCATGGGCTATGCCGTTTTAAGTTACTCATCTTGAAATAATTCATTTGATAAAAGTTTATCAGTATTAGATGGTTGGAATTTTAAAATTTCAGCCATGTTTTTGATTGTTTTGTATTTTTATGTTTTACTACTAAAATTTGTTTTAAGGAATCTGTGTATTACGATTAGCTTACATATATAAGTATATAAGTTTATTTGTAGTTGGTCTACTAAAAGAATTGCTATGAACTTCAGCAAAACATAGTACGTTCAAAGAATATGTTACATGATGGTACAATATAGAAATTAGTGTTTTTACTTTCGAAATTTTTACAAACCGTTACATTGTGGATATAAATGGGAACATTTTTAATTGAAGTAAATATGGGAGTAAATCAGGAAATGTAACAGCAGAATCACAAGTACCTGTTCTAAAATTCACATACTGAAAAAGATAAAAATCATACAACAATTATATGAAAATAGAATAGCAAAAGGTATAAAATTTTAGATCCATGGGTATGCAAGTGCGTCGCTTGCCGACGCTCTTGCTGTCATTTTAAATTGTTATGTTTCTTTTTCTTCATCCTTTATCTTTCAGCTTGATATCATGTATTTAGTGTTATTTACTTTCAGTTGTAATGTACACTAATTTCCCTCGTCCCTTGGGCCATAGCTTTTATGATGTCATGCTGGACATTTGTTTTGATATGCCCCCAACATGAAAGATTGAGGTTTGATGTAAATATTTTAGTGGATGATCCCGATCTGACGTACGAAAGTCTTTAATTGTTGTTTCCCAAATCAGTTTTATAAGAGAAACACAGTACCATTTCGGGCAGTTTTATTTAGGGATGGAAACATTTCTTGACAGTAGCGAAGTCAATAATCTGCGATGTAAACACTAAAGATTGGGAAAAACATGTGGTTTGTTACGAGATAGGTTGACAGTAACTTTTGAAGATAGGAAAACGTTATTCAAGGAACATTATATCATTCAGAGACAGAATGTACACCCTATCAAAAATGCTGAGCCACACTTCCTTCCTAAATTCCTGTCTAGTTCTTTTCTCCAAATTAGAGAAAACAGCTTTCTTTTGGTGGGAGATGACCGACGATTTGTCTATTTACGTTTTCTTACCAGAAGAACTTCCGGTCCCTGAGCCTGAAGTTGAGCCCAGCACTTCCAGTGCCCCTTATGCTGTTCTACCAGAGCGAAGCCCCGTACCGGAACCATGCTCAGTACTAGGCCCATCGAGAGTCAATATACTCGACATTCTGCCAGATAATCCAGCTCCAGAACATCCAGTCCCGGAGCTAGAAGTGATGTCCCGCACTCCCAGTGTCGCTGAAATCAAATTCCCGTTCCGGAATCTTCCTCATTGCCAGGCCCTTCCAACACCAGTGTAGTCGAGGTCCTGTCGGAGAACCCTTCTCCAGCTTATTCATTACGTCCCTGGACAGATTTTGTGAAAAAGGATGAAAACTCCAACCGGAACGCCTTACCGGAAACCTAACCACTTCCCAGAACGAGCTACGCAGAAGACGAGGACGTACTTGTTGTAGAATGTAGCCCAATTGCCACTCCTATACAGGCGTCTACACCAACGCCTGATAGAGTGTACGAAAAGCTTCCAACAGTAAGGAGAAGGTTAAATTTCTGATCGAATATCCTCCGCTTTAGTTAGTGGTCTCATATCTTCAAGTCTCGAACACTTCGAGTAGGTTTAAATTGATGGAATAATATTCTGCGCTGTAAGGAACATTATTATGGAACTCTCATCCCTCTTATCATGAACTATATGCAGTGCTATATGTTTTGTTTTGGAACTACTTCCCTATAAGAACAGAGTGATATGTGTTACTTGGACTAAACTACCGCAGAAATCAATAAATAAAAGTCAATTGGTTGTTACAATTTTAACGAAATTTTCATTTTAGTGTATTTTTAAATAGTTTAATCTTTATTTTCTAATTTTCAGTTTTTAATCGTTTATTTTCGGAACGAGGACATTAGAATTATTTTATGTGCCATAGTATAACAAACAAAACACTATGAACAGTTTTCATACTGCGTGTGCTGCATATTTTTTTTTCTTTTTTTACGACGAGTAAATGTAACCCTTCGGTTTACTCCGATATTTAATCATATGTGTGTGTATTTGTGGGTGTGTTAATCAAAATATTATTGTGTTTTTTAATTACATTTTCTAACTATAGAAAAGTATCGTAAATAAGTCGCTAACACTTAATTTGTAATTCTTTATATATTGTTTATAAGAATATCCCCATATTATGTTAAAGTAACTTTCGTACATGTATTATTATTCTAGGTTTTTCTTTCTTGCATTCAGTCTCTCTCGTTTTTTATATATAGGACTTCTGTTAATACATTAAATACTTTCCATTCAATCCCCTCTCTGTTTTCTGCCCAACAACCTTTTTAAACTTTCTTTTATACCGTTATGCAATGGGTATAAAATAGCAAGCTTTCTCGGCCCTTAACTGACCCTCACTCTTTCGTTCAAACCAGTAGCGGCTCGTGCTTCGCTGAAATGGAGGTTCAAGCAACAGAGGTAAAAACATACTGTTATGTCCAAAATGCCTTTTGCACAGGTGTGACCTCGTTTCTTCGCACCTTCGTCTACTACTACTAAACAGAACATTTTTCTATCCATGACAACTTCTCCTCTAGAAGAAGTTAAGTAATGAGAATATTTTGGAATTTAAAAAAGCTTTTATCTAAATTATTTTTTTTAAGCAATTTGAAAATCATCGTTTTTGTCAGTATGAACTAAGAATGTTTATAAAGGAAGTCCATTCTCCTTTCCTGCCTCCTGGCGAAGACATCAATCACATCTTCATTAAAACCGGGTATACTCCTAACAAGTTCATTTTTCTATCGAAAACATTGCTAAAGATATAAGTCTTGCTTCAGTCACGCAGCTTAGAAGAAAAAAATTGTACCCTCTTCAACGTGGAAAAGCAGCGCTCTGCTTCTGCAGCTGCAGTTGTCATTGCAATAGTCACAATAACTTTTAGTAGTTTTATGCTCTCGGAAAATGTGTCCTGGAGGTTATTTTCAAGCATGAATTGCAGAAAATGAATCGCACCAGATACACTTCCGAAATCCTCCCGCACGTATAGGATTTCCAGCTCTGTACGATTTTTTTCCTCACATATGAACTGATACGCTTAGCTGACACTAATACTAAAAAAACGGGCACGTGCCGACCCCCCCCCTTAAGACTCGGGTATTTTTATTTGCTGAGCACATAGCTTATTTTCTAACGATTTATTAGTAGTTTTTTTTTGAAAGTCACATGTTAACGTGTACAGAATTTTTACATATTTCTGTTGATTATTTTTAATACATAACTTTTACTGGAACTCATTAATTCTTTTTGAAACTAGCTCTTAAATTGTTTCAGAATCGAAAATCAAACCCGGAACCATCAGTTCCAAGTGCAAAATTTATGTTAACTACTCGGTTAAGAAGGTCATATGTATATGAGACAGAGAGAGGAATAATTTATCTGTGTCCTCCTTAACAAAATCCTGGCTACGGGCCTGTAGTTATCAACTGCTTTCGTAGAAATGTTGCTAGTCGAGTCAGGTTTTGGATAAATTCGCGGCCGATAATAGTAGATTTAAAATGCCAGCATATTCAGTAAAAAAGTAAATTAGT
>JAGDQP010035394.1:0-19612 GCA_022664845.1 Lepisma saccharinum
AAAGTTTGGCTTACTAGATATTAGGAAGGAAAAAGAATGTCCAGGAACGATTTAAGTACATGATGGATGTAATCGATTTCAGTGAGACCAACATGGCAATTATTCTACTCCACACTACGTGACGTTGTCAAAACTGTTGAAAGCTATTTTAAAATTTAACAGTCTATTTCGTCAATGAATAATTACAAATAACCTTTATATGTTTTATTTTAGTGTTATCATTGTGTAGAAGTGTTCGACATGAACAACATATTTACATGAACCACTTTTATTCTTTTCTTTGCAGGTCGTTTGGTTCACTGCTTTGTTCCCCTACGTTGTTCTTTTAATCTTGTTAATACGAGGTGTTACTTTACCAGGCGCTGCTGAAGGTATACGCTATTATCTTTCACCTAATTTTTCAGCTATCACCAAGGCTGAGGTAAGTAAATCGTTACAAATAAGTACTTACTATAAGCAGAATAAATATTCTATGTTAGTTTTGTCAGGACTGCTTAGTGATATTTCTTTTAATTTCTGGCAATACTTTAGAAAGCACAGCTCACCAGCTTTACTACGTACTGACTCTTATCAATACTGAAAAATCCTAAATGTAAAATAGAGAGATCTCGTGCTATGAACTAACGAGAAAAATGTAATCACCATTGTAGAGTGTCCGTCGCACAGTCCAGTTTTATTTTATTTTAAAGCAAACAATTAATATTTTTTCTTGATTGTTTATTTCCCAGTTCACAGATTCTTTTTTCGTGATTGACTCTTTTTTACCTTTGACGTGTTCTCTTTCTCCTCGTTTCTATTTCATTGTAATCACCCAGAATTTCTCACTTACTTACAAGGAACATTATAACTGTTGTACTTCGTCTTTCTCCAATTTATAATTTTGCTGCAGTTTTGTTTTATTTCAATTATTGCTCCTTTAATTTCATGTGTGTTTTATTTTCATCGCCTTATTCTTAATCTTCTTTTTCCCCCCACATTGTCCACATATTTGTTAGTTGCCATTTCATTGTCTGCAACAGGATGCATACTAGCTATCTGAAAATAATTATAGCCAACATTTTATTCCCATTCCTTTACTCCATACTGAACATCTTGTGACCCTATCAAACATCATTTTACAACTTTCCCAGATTTATTTCATAACTTTTGCGCTCCACTGCCTATTACGGTTTCTTTAGTCATCAACCTTTGTAATTATTTTACACCTATATACGCCGATTGTAATATACGTTCGCTCATATATTTCCACTTCACGCCTATATTTATCAATACTCATTTACTTCCATTATGGGAACTCGTAGTTACTTCGATCAAATGCTTTTTTAAAGTCAGTAAATATAGCGTACACTGCTGTATCTTTTGTTTATCTGTATATTTCTTATATAACAATAGGTAAAAATACAATTAGTGTAATGTTCTGTAATATAAATTCAATTCGTCACCGTCTCTTAGCTACCCTGATGGTATTTTTTTTATTTTGTAAGAAAAAAATTAAAGAGACCATAATAAAAAATGGTGTTTAATATGAAACGAAATTGATATTAGCTTTCAATACTTTATTGTTAGTTACTGAAAAGGTTGGATGGAAATATCCAAAGATATAACCCACAGATTTACAATAAATGCTTCATGGATTAAAAGGAATGTTATGTTTCCTAAAAGAAATGACTCATGAAAAAGTGAGGCCAATATAACAACTTGTTTTCGCCGCCAAAAATTAAAAAAAAAGAAAACTATAGTAAAAATTCGGGCATAATATGAAAGAAAAGCCACTCTTTCCCATATTTAAAAAAAATAAAAACTTTATGAAAACGAGCAAGAGAGCACTTCTGTAACATTAGTCAAGGTCAGGTGGACAGAGAAGTCTCTTACAACACCCTTTCTTTTCGAGTCACTCTTTTCGTTGAATAAAGAGGCTTGATTTAAGAGCAGAGGGAGAGAGAAATAAAGAAAAAAGATCTTCGAGTGGTTATATGCTCTCTGTCGTAAAGAGTGTCTTTATTTCTTTTCTTTTCTTCAGAGAATGCAGAATTAGAATCGGCACACTTTGGCAGAAAATGGACTTCGGGAAAGTGGCGTAACAGTTCTTTATAGAATGGCGGGTGAGGGGGAAGGGAGAGGATCTAAAATGTGGTGTAAGCAAGGGAGGTTGAGAAGCAGGTAGAGAGATGGATGATTGTCGTTGTAAGGGAGGGGAGATGGGGGAATAAAGTAGGAGAGAAATTGATTTTCCTTCTTCTCTTAGTATTCAGATTGAGCATGATGCAGGAGAAGGGGGACGGTTGTTGTAGAGAAGTGACATTGCTAAAGGAATTGGAAGTGTTGCTAACCTTACTTGTGTTTAGGGATTTTCATACACTGACCTTTTTAAAAAGGAGTACTATGGATAATGTAAATGCATCTGATATTATAATTCAAACCTTCACAATACCGACCCTCCGTATTTTATCGGTTAACGGGGTTGAAGTCGGATCGGCAACAGGAGGCATTGCAAAGTTGTGCTATGCCTATTCACATATAAACCTTATTAATGTTCAGACTTTGGACAATTTTTCGTACTTATAAGAAAGTCTGAAACCTTGGACATTTTTGTCACACTGTCTGTAATCAAACTATGACTGTCCGATACTGGACTTGGACCGTGCGACTGAAATTATACACTGAAAAATTAATGTCATTATTTGACGACTTTAGTGACATATTGAGAAAGTATTTTGCACAACGAGTATAAGAAATTGTACACTTTACAGGAAAAAGGGACTAAACTTTATACACACATCACATACACATACTTCTTGAACTGACAATTTAAATTAACAGTAACTACTCTCTTCGTATTACACTACAATGTAGTGTATTGCACAGGGTGTCTACAAAGTACTAACGTATGACACATTCAAATCTTTTATAAATCAGAAAATAGTCAAGATTCCATTGAACCTGTAGCATAAATGGCGTTACTACAAGTTTTATCTGTAAATTAATAGAGTGGCGACTCCAGAAGGTTAAACTGAGAGGCCATGGCTCAGTGGTAGAGCGTAGAGCGTTGACTTAGTATTCGGGGGGTTGTGAGTTCAATCCCAGCGGGCGACCATACTGAATGAGATTTTACCTCACTCACACCAGGCAAGTGCCTTGATGGTTGCTTCAACTTAGGCACTGGCCGACACCTTTTCGCATCCTTCCCCCTCCCTTATCCCGGCCTGAGTTCTCAGATGCCTAAAGGCCACAATTAAAAATTGGAAAATTTAAATTCCTGAAGAGAAAGCTGAAACTATATGCTGGTATATTAAAAAGGAATCAGTAACGTCAATTCAGAGAAACTTCAGAACACATTACCATAAACATCCTCCTTCTAGAAAAGACATAATGGAGTGGAAAAAGTGTTTTAAAACAAGAAGAGTGGTAAATAAATTTACGGACGTCCCAGCACAAGCAATGATTAAGTTGAGCTTGCCCGACAAACATTCCTCCAGGAATATGTGATATGGGGATGTGTAAAATATCCTATAAGACGAAAGTAACAAATATTGATAAACTGAAAACCAGAATGAGAAACGCGAAAGCGTCAGTTGATGTGGACATGTATATCCCAACTTGACAAGAAAATGATTTGATATTCTCGAGGCGACGAAATGATTCCTATGGAAGTATACTAACAAAGAATACAATACTTGTTGAGCTTACCTACCCATCACTGCTATCAGCTTAATTGTTATCTTCGTTATTTTGTGATTTATTTCTGATATTTTGTCTATAAGATGAAACTGTGCTAGAACTTTCATAGACACCTTGTTTATTCATGAATATTTTTATACACTTAAGTGTACTTACTAATATGTTCGCCGCAGTCTGTAATGACTCCCGGTGATTTCACATATGTATTTCTTTTGATTGATCCTACTGTGAGCATATTGTGCCTGCAAAAGCCTGGAACCCTAAGTACAACTGAATCTCATTTGATCACATGTCATTAACAAAAAGTTTTGCGAACTTGGAGAAAATCTTTAGGAAACTTGAGTTTAAAGTGGTTTCTTCACAAGCCGTAAGTGTCGTAGGTCAAACCATGACATAGATGACACATAATGAAATTTATTTCGTGTTGAAGATGCTGGTAAGTTCAAGAGTTGTAATAGGTTCAATGGCTCACATACTGACCCAACACAGCAATTTTGACCTGAGTCAAATGTGAATCAAGCTTATTTTGACAAGTGAAACAACTTATCCAAGCTTATCAAATCAAGCCATAAAGGCTGAATCAAGCAGTCTAGTTTACAATAATCAAGGCTGAAGTAGCCTTGACAGGACAAGAAAGAAAAACATAATCTACTTCTTAAAAATATCTTTGTCCTGGGTGGGAAACAGTATGAGGACCACTGGCACACTAATCCGACGCTGTAGTCACAAGCAGAGCTGAAACGGATCATAAGGTCAATCGGGTCTCCGGATCTAGGCTTCGGACCCGGTCTGACCCGGTGACCCGATTTTGGGCCCGATAACCCGGAGGAAAAATTAGAGTCTTTAATTATTTCCTTCCGTTTGAAGTTTCTTGTAGGGGTGACCAGGACCGGAGATATTACCTCCAGAGCACGAAAAATATGACGCCGATTGCAATTTGATTATGTTTCCCAAGCAGGGTCAATCGGGTCACCGGATAATCGGGGCAAGTTTAGGACTTGTTTGACAACCACAAAGCAGGTGACTGACAACCATGTTGCAAGTTGGCATGCTGCCTGGGTTGCGTTTCTTTTGACTTGAGCTATTAAACTATACACAGGGATAAAACTTGTTTCTGTCTTCAAAGAACAAGAAACAGAAGTGGTGTCTACAATCATCCATCGGTGAACTTTGCAAGCTTGCTCAAACTTGCAAGATAGATATTTATTAATCGAGTCTTTTTCTCTCTTCTCGCTGATATTAGAGACGCATATCCCGAAATTTTATTTTACAATTATGAATCTTCTGATTGATTGAAAACAATAAATTCCAAACAATGGTAACAATAATAACCTACATTCAAATATTTCACATGTGGAAAATTGTAGCAGCATGCAATTTAGAGCAAGCGAAATGCTAATTTTAAATCACTTTGAAATATTTCATCTCCTTTCGCACAACAGAAATATAAAACTTGTTGTACATAGCATTCATCCGTTTTTATTAGTCTGACTATACATTTCAATTTACAATGCTGTTTGTTTATGCAAATTTTCATGTGTTATGAATTGAAGTTATATATTTCGTTTACTTCATTTGCAGGTATGGGTGGATGCTGCAACCCAAGTGTTCTTTTCATTAGGTCCAGGGTTTGGTGTTCTGTTGGCATTCGCTTCCTATAATAAATTCCACAACAATGTCTATAAGTAAGTAATGATATCTTTTAGTAAATATTGCTTATAACATTTATTTGTGATGATTCGTGCATAAAGTAACATAAATTTTACACTGTATTTCTAAACTTGTATTGTCAATAAATGCTATTTAATGTTTAAAAGGTTTAAATTGTGGATATGTGAATAAAGATTTCTCTTCTACACATCAGAAGAACATAACATAACATTTTCCCTATGTTCTATATTTGAAACAATAAAATTAACAAAATTAAAACGGAACCGAGAAGTGCCGAGAAGTATCAATCTATTTGCTAAAAATGTTTTATCCTTCATTTGAGACACCCTTACTCTTTCGATGGAATACAGACCGGAAATTGAGACTAAATATATAAATATATCGACGAAGTGATGTTATAATTTATTTTATACAATATTTTACGGACGCTACTCTTTTTCTAGCTTAATATTTCCGCGTTTCTGGATATCATGTTAGAAATTGTGTTCCTATCTCCTCTAACCAACATCAATGTTCACAAATTCAATGTTGTGTAAAATTGATTAATCGATAAAGAAATCAAATTATGTTTCACGATAAGTTTGTATTTCTCTGCGTGAAACTATTGAGTTGTCTATAGTACAATGACTAATTTGAATAGATTTTTCTTTTGTATTCTTATATGTAGTTTCGTTTTGTATGAAATGGTAAATGATAAAGTTAATAATTATGCAAGATTGCAATAAATAAAGCTTAGTTAAGAAGAGATGCAGCATGATGTCAGATGCTGCACTTGTAGTATCATATTCGGCAGTTTTCTACCCACTGCTGGATGAAGGCCTTCCCCCTTTTCTCTATAAATATCTTGGTCTGTTGCTATTTTCATCCATGTAGCTCCTGAAAAACGCTTGATTTCATCTACCTATCTTTCATTTGGACGTCGTCTCGGTCATTTTTTTCGCTAGGAATCCAATGTAGTACATTTGTCGTCCATCTTCCATGTGTTCGTCTAGCTATGTGATCGGCCCATCTCCACTTCATCTTTTTCACAGTCTTGATTATATCTTCTACCTTTGTTTGTGCGCGAATTCATTCATTTGTCTTCCTTCCCTCCTAGTTATTTCTAGCAAGCATCTTTCCATTGCTCTTTGTGTGACTCTTAATCTTTGAGTATATATATATTGACAAATTGTATTTATTATTTTTCTCTCTTCAACAGGGATGCTCTTCTTACCAGCGTCATAAATTCTTGCACCAGCTTCATCGCGGGTTTCGTCATCTTCTCCGTTCTTGGCTACATGGCTCAGAACTCAGGAAAATCTATCCAAGAAGTCGCTACTGAAGGACCGGGACTAGTTTTCATTGTTTATCCCGAAGCCATTGCTACAATGCCAGGATCTATTTTCTGGGCACTTATCTTCTTTATGATGCTTCTTACTTTGGGATTAGACAGTTCCGTAAGTATTTTAGAACTACTTCTTTTCTTTTAGAATAGTCTTCTTCCATACTATTAACGAATATATATTTTTTTTGTAAACTAGAGCGATTACTTCAGACAGAAGTAAGCTGTCCGGACAGAAACTTACGTGCATTTTTGTAGAGATTTACAACAGCCCATGGCTTTGACAGTCCACACATATCGCTGTTAACAGTGAAGCAATTCTGAGAAATATTTACAAGATAATAAATTAATATTCATTCCTGTATTTACATTGATAGTTATATATACAAAGAAATTTAAGTATATACAACTTTAGATGTAATACTTTTCTATTATAAGTACAGGGTGTTTAAAGATACATGACATTTTTTCAGGAGTGAATACCTAATAGGAGCAACATGGGAATTGATTACGTCAACATGTGTAAAGAAAAATGCAAATTTTCTTATCTAGAGGCTTCGGAAAAAATGAACGTCACAAAGCTTTGTTTCGAATACAATTGATGTGTCATAAAACCGTAGAAAAGAGCAATCAATGTTGTATTTATAAATGATTATTGCAAATGAAATTCAATGATTACGTAAGGGCTCCTTTATGAAACGGACTCCGGAATATTTTCGCACCAATATAATTGGGTTGAAGTCCTTTTCCAACAGGAAACGATTCAAAATGATGGAAAATTGATACTGTAGCCCTGGTTGCGTAACCGTTGAAATACATGAAACTTTGTAGACAATTAAGGAATTTATAATGTTTCGTACGCTTTCATTCTTGTTTTGCAGTTCGGAGGATCAGAAGCCATAATCACCGCTTTGAGTGACGAATTCCCCGTCATTGGTCGCCACCGAGAAATCTTTGTAGCTGCGTTGTTTACACTCTATTTCGTCGTTGGTCTTGCATCCTGCTCACAGGTAGGAATTAGTTCTTCTTCGTAATTATTTCCAGATACACGTACACATTACGTCACGAGCGGTAAGCGATTTTACGGGGACACCATGACTTTAAACGTGATATAGTGCTTTCTACAAATATGATCAAAAAGGCCGTAGAAACAGACTTGAAATTCAGGATATAAATTCTCGTTTCAGGGCAGAAAGTACACCTCCCGTACTCCCTCAGCAATATTAATATCCTAAAGACAGATATATCACACGGGCAAGGGTGCACCAACTAAAAGTTGTGTGGGAACAGGTGCTCAGAGCCTGTTAGTTACGGCACTGGTTAGTTTGCTACAGATTATTGGTTGTCCTAGTTTGACAAAATGTAAATAGTAAATATTAATATATTTAATAGAACTCGCACTTTGCAAGGCACTTCATTTCACACTGATACACAAGATGTTCATAATACCTGTATTTTACGAAGCACACGGACTTTATATGGAATTTATTGTGCACCTGATTAGAATCCTATTCTTGGGTCGCCGAGAGTTGATTTCTCACAGTACCTTGCGGGAGAAAAAGGAAGAGAAAAATCAGTGCTGTTGACAAGCGGTTGACAGATACACTGTTAAAAAATTTCGGCCACTGTCTTGAAAGAAGTCAGACTACTAGGATAAATTATCAATGGAACGTGACTAAAATAATTCGAAATCTTTCAGTTTCGAAAAGTATTCATGCAAAAAATACTAAGAAATTTCTCTATAATTATGCAGGTTCGCATTGCGACTATTCTTGAGATTCAGATTGTGAACCTGCGTAACAATAGAGAACATTTCTTCTAAATATTCTTTGCTTAAACATTTTTGTAAACTGAAGGGTTTCTAAATTTTGTTAGTCATGTTGCACTGGACGAAAATTTTTAACAGTTTAATTTATTTTGCTTGCCACCCTAGAACAAAGTTCGGGACGTGTTGTCTTTAAAGCAGACAGAGGCAATGTGTCAGGGTTATTTAACACTGTTCTAAATGTAGGGCAGTGATTTGATGCTTTCCTACGTTTCTGGATTTCTTGCAGATGAAACTGTCAGCGATGAACCCTCTTGCTGACTCCAGAGCGAGTGAATTGTTATTAACGCCCTAAACGAGTTGGAGAGCTTTTAAAGATAGAAACCCTACAACTTTTGTTAAAGTGGGCTCCGGATCACTCCGTTCAATGGACCCCGGCGGAATTGAATCAGTGACCACGCGCACAGAAGGCGAGTGCGCTAACCTCTTGGCTACACCACAGTTGACTTCAGTATGTCATTTGTTGCTTAGTTACGGTAATAACGATATTCGGGGGTTATATTCAACAGATACGTGTTGACAAGGAGAGTCAATTAAAAGAGTCAACCTCTACTGGAAATGTAGTGAGTGTCATCTCCAAAGAAGAAATTACAACTTCAAATAAAATGTTGTCTTACGATAAGAAAGCGGAATACAGACATTATCTGTTCAGAGAGAATCCGTTACCACAACACACACTTAGGAAAAAATATCCAGACGTAAGGTTATAGTGCCAGTTGCGCAAAACATTTTAATCCCGAGCTAACTACGAGTCATAGATAAATGTAGTTACTTCATATGCTCTTCTGAACTTTCCTGCCACCTATTGTTAGTCCAGCTGAATTAGTAATGAAGCAATCCTAGTAAACTTTGAGCAATATGTATGCTTTTAATCTGTTGAGGGGTAATAAGATACAGTGTCACATGTTCTGTTCTCACTCCATGCTTTTCTCGGTTATTAAATCAAACGCAGAAAAACATAATTGTACTCTATAGTATTATTTTATTCCTAGTTCAGGTGGACTAACACCAGATGGCATGAAGAACATGGAGATAATCTATAATTATTTAATTTGTCAGTTACAGAAAACTTGGACAGAAAGAAGTTGCTATCTATAACTGTTTTATCTATGACTGGTGGATTAAGTTAACTTGTAGTTAAGATGTTTTCTGCAACTGACTCTTAAATTTGGAAAAAGTTATGAACATTTGTGCATTTTAGATATATATATCCACTTTTAGGCTTCAGCAGCAAGCTGTGAAGCCTTATACAATCACTCTGATTGTCTGACGACAACTTTTAACTCAGGAAACTACTAGGGCTAGGAAGATGCTTGAGTAAGATCTTGCCGCATTTTTCCCTACGGAACTGTGATTATCCAAATAGCATGCTCGCTACTGAAGTGTTGCGGTAGCATATAGGCACAGTCCTCTGAATGTTAGCCTCAGCTCCGTCTTACTTGTTAGCGCACCCGTATGAACGTTAGTGAATAAGGGAAGATATACGGTTTGGCCTGCTTGTCTCTCCATCCCCTCCCTACATCTCAGCAACTACAAGTCCGACAGAATTGAGCCATACACCGTTAGATTCTTAATGGTCCTAAACGGTGGGGAAAATTATCAGTTTGGCTCTAAAATTTGCAGGTCCTTTTCAGTTTCTTACTATTCTCCATTTGTGCACCTCCTAGATCTCAGTACCTACAAGTCCGACAGAGACGAGCCATAGACCGTTGAATTTGTAATTGTTTCAAACCGTGAAATAATCTATAACGTTGACTCTAAAGTTACCAGATCCTTTCCAATCGCTTAGTATTCTCCATCTGTATGTCTCTTTGCCCCCCTACCCTAGATCTTAGTGACTACAAGTCACACGGAGATAAACCATACACCATTAGATTTTTAATAATCTGAAACGGCGGGAAAAAGTGCGATAGAGATGAGCCACACATCGTTGGATTCTTAATGGTCTCAAACCGTGAAGTAATCTATTCTCCATCTGTATGTTTCTACTGTCCTACACTTTAGTAACTAGAAGTCACACAGAATTCTATATACCGTTGAATTCGTCACGGCCTGAAACCGTAGATTAACCTATAACTTTGCCTCTAAAACTGGCAGGCCTTTTCACTCGCTTAGTATTCTCCGTTTGTGCCCCTCCTGAATCTCAGTAGTTACAAGCCTGACAGAGATAAGCCATACACCGTTAGATTCGTAATGATCTGAAACGTTGGAGAAATATACTAAAGAAAGAAATGCGAGATGACGAGCATGACAAGGTAAGATTTAGACAATATATAACCTCTCTGTCTCAGTCGTGTAAGTTCGGTCGTATCATCAAGAGTAGAAAAAGTTCGGTTTAGATGCTCGTACCACTTAAAACAGAGAGCAAAAAGCAATAGCAATTTTTAACAGCAGCAGTTTTTTTGTAGCGAAACTATCGAGTAAAAAGGTATCGTAAGAAATTAAGCATAAGACAGTGAAAGGGGGGATAAAACAATAAAACAATGTTAGAGCACCTCCTTTTCAGCTAATATTTAGGGAAGTATTCTCCGTGACTGCTCATATGCTGGCTATTTAGGATACTGTAGAATAAAAAAAAAATTAAAAAAATATGTTATATTCATAAAAATATAAAAGGTGATTTTTTCAAACATTCACTTTAATGACAGGATAATTTATTGTTTTTTTTTTCGATTTCTGTAAGACTATTCTATTCTTTTCTAATTTGAAAATATTTTGTATCTTCATGGTTACTTGAAAATATGTTGTCAGAATCAACCTATGAGACATAATTATTAAGATTATAATTTTTAGCTGAATTATCATGATCATAATGTTTTATTTTAGGGCGGATTCTACTTCTTCAATCTTCTTGATCGCTATGCTGCTGGCTACTCAATGTTGTTCGCTGTTTTGTTTGAATCCATCGCCGTTTCTTGGATTTATGGTAAGTAAATAACCATTAAACGATCACAATTCATTCAAAGTCAAAATTAACATTTTACTATTATCTGTCATTAGCCATGGAAAGTTATCAGACTACAGCTTAATAAGAAGAGAAATGGACTTTATATAATTTACAAGAGTTGACATTTTGTTTGTCAGCTATTGCAAGCGTTACATTTTAAGACCATGATCGTTTTCCCCTGGCTGAAATTATTTGTCATTTTTTCAGTATATTTAAAAATAAATAAATAATGTATTTATATATGAAATACAGGGTGATCAAAAAGTCACGCAACTCATGGAGGTACTATAAAAGATGTTGGAAATGGTCACCATTTACTTCCTCACACATGTGCACCCTTTTGATCATGTTCCTGAAGACCCTCTGGAGTGTATCACATGAAATGTTGTCCACAGGACGTTGATTATTCGTCTTCAGTTTATCCAAGGTGTGTGGATGCGTTACATAGGCCGCAGACTTCAGAAATCCCCAGATGAAAAAGTCCGGCGGAGTGAGATCTGGAGACCATAGTGGCTTCGTAATGATGCGCCCAGGTAACACAGATTCAAGATAGTCCATGCTCACACGAGAGTATGGGCTGTTGCGCTGTCCTGCTGAAACCACGTTCTTTCCTTTTCCTCGTCAGTCAGAGAGTCAAAGAATTGCGTGATCAGCCGAAGATAACGTTCACTGTTTATTGTTGTTTCAAAAAGAGAATTAAATGTCTCTTTCGAGACATGGCACACCACACGCCGAGCTTTTGGGCGTGAAGGAGAGATTCATGTAGTACATGAGGATTGTCAGTCGACCAATAACGGGAATTTTGTGAATTCACATACCCGTCGAGGTGAAACCATGCCTCGTCAGACCAATATCAGTCATCCAACTCCTCCCCAACAGGCGTCACGTGATCCATAAACCAACGACAGTACGTTACATGCTTCACAAAATAACCATCTATTAACTCCTGCACAACTGTTATTTTGTACGGAAACATTTTCAACGTTTTTCGTACAGCGGTATGAGCTGTACCATAAGATACACTACTCTGGCCAGATAACCTGCGTAGAGACTTATGCGGACTTATCTCCATTGGTACACTGATATCCGTTACTTTGTCTTCTGTGAGAATTTTCGGTCTACCACTTCGTGGTGCATCAACCACACTCCCTGCTCTCTGAACTTATCATATAGACATTTAATTGTTGATTTATTCGGATGTGTCTTCTCAGGATACGCCTCTGCGAAGCATCCTGCGGTTGTTCCGTTCCTCAAACTCCGTATGTATTGTTCCAAAATAAAGATCCGTTACTCAAGTGAGTACATCATCCTGCTGTGAGCCTTAACACTGCTTCCTGCCTCAACTATCACAAGTCACCTGCAACACAATAGAAAACAAATATTACATGGGTTGCGTGTCTTTTTGATCACTCTGTATCTTACAATGTCATCTCCTAAAAAGACATTAGAAGCCCGGGAGATCAGTTGAAATGTAAGGAGAACTTTTGGAAAATCAGGAGCCTGGCAACACTGGTCAAGTGGCTAAGTTTACTGACTTGTTTTACCTGTCTTCCTACTGAGAATCTAGAGCTACGTCGTTACAAAGTGTGCAATTCTAAATCAATGTTCTAGGATGATGTAATAAAGTCATACTTAGATTAAATATTATGATGAGTCCACACCTGGCAATATTGATTAACATTTTTGTGAGTGCACATGTTGATTCTGTGTTTATAAACCTGTTGATTAAGTCAATTCAGTTTTTTAAATTGGTCTCTTTTCAAAAATTCTTGGAGACGTTAATGAGATCACTTTTGACTCAAAATGTTTAGTTCTATGAATGTTGCATTGTACCAACATATACACGTGCTAATTTCTTTGTTTATTTAATAATGAATATAGTCTCTTTCTTGATGAGAAGTATATATACATACGCGTAGGCGTATTTCGTGTACCCTTTTCTTGGTATTCTATAATATAAGTACTTTTTTCTACCTTTTTACCATCTTATATATAACAATCACACTTTTCGTTGTTGTTGCAGTGAAAGTAACATTCACATCCTCCTCAAGGCATTTCTGTGATAAAGTACCTATAAGTGGTACTTTAGGGACGTAAAATTCACTCATAAAATTCAAGAAAAAATATTTCGGCAGAAGTTATTTTTATTTGCTAACATAATAAATACGGGTATCTCATATTTCCATAAATAGCTCATAGAAAAATAATTACAAAAATCTATGACTTAACTTGGTACACACTAAATTCAAAGAACAGAATTCCGCTCTATTTGAGCACGGAAAGGGGGACTACTTTTTTAGAGTGAATTTTCATCGAAGAAAAAATTAGAAATTTCCGCTCGAAAAAAGATGGGAATTATGGTAGTTAATTTCGACAGGAACATAGATGTAATATTTTTTTCGGTGAATTTCCAACCATTCTGATAAATGTTTCATCTTTTGAAGACGAAAAATACGCAATAAAATGTTAAAAGTGTAAAAAAAAGACCATTTATTCATAAGTAGTAAGAAAGAAAAGTAATGCACTTATGAATGAAAAGGAATAAAGGAAACTTAATCTCGGAGAGCTTTGAAGCCGGTACCTTCAGGTAGCTATCCAACGCCTTAACCAGTATGCCAGCCATCCAAGTGTAAGAATGTGCCTTTGAAATGGTTTGTTTGGTCTCGTCAGGTACTTGAGAACAACATTCAAAGATTTCTTGTACATAACTTACTCCTGGTATATTTTTGTCACTGAAAAAAGTTTTCGGGTTTTCTGTTGTCATTTTTAACTAACCGCAACGCAATAAATTTCACAGTGTAGCTTATTCCTTCCATAGCCTTTGAAGCAAAAAATGACGGAGAACAAAGTTGAGTAGTGGCCATGATGCATTGTAAATCACTAAAAATATGAGAAATAAACCACTCTAAAACATGAGGAATATCTCCTTTAAGTTTGAAGAATAAATTACATCCAAAAGCATCGAAATTTCATCTAGAAAGAGCACATTTTCCATCCAAATCCGCTTGATAAAGAGTGGCCCCTATTTCCACTCCAAGAAGAGTGAATATTACGCTCTTTTGGTTTGCCCTGCCTGAATCGAAATGGAACAGGTAAGTAATAATGAAGTTTTTCTTCGTGAAGCAACGTTTCGTTTCGATCCCTTAAAACATGCAAGAGAAGGTTGTTTATGTTTACACAGAAATGTTTTGAGTGTAGCGTGTTTTTTCCTTTTCTCTTTTCTTTTCCGAAGTTTCAATTCTGAACTTTTTAAATATTGCGTTAAATTCTTTAATCACATTTTTACACTCTAAGTTTAGGTTTCAGTGTGAAGAACGTAAACCATAAGACAGACAAAATAATAATAATCACCATCAACGTAAATAATGCAAAGGATAACTAAAATGCAGTATAGAAAAATGTAATTAAAATGATAGAAAACAACTAGAAGAAGAAACAAGAATTGAAACCTACAAAAATAAGAAATATAAAGAACAATTGACGAGTTCTGTGGAACAAAGGCTTAATCGAACCCTTGTTAAGTCGTTTTTCCGTTTCGTGGCCTATTAGCTGTATTAGATCTCCTGATTTGGCCGTCCATTGATGGAGGATCAAGAGGTTTCTTGCTCCCTTACCCCCACTTTTGCGGGTGTCGAACCGAAAAAAAAAATCTATATCTTGCTAATGAATTGTAAGGAAAATTTTTCGTATTTGTCCACTTGAAGATAGTCAACCCGACATACTGTATTGTGCTGTGGGTTGCTCAGCCTGAAGGGATGCATCTGACAATAATGGTCTATTAATAGATTGAACCGACACCCCTGTTCCCTCCTTTCAGGGGATGTCATCCTTTTATTGTGCTAGTTAATCCTTCTAGGTCCTAAGGAATATATGTTCCAAATTTCGTTCAAACAAATAAAGATACAAACACTCTGATAATGAATTAAATATACAGCTAATATAGTAGACTGCAAGAGGGTGAAAGAAATAAACACTGTCGCACAAACTATTTTTCCATCGAATTGCTAGTAATCCACGGGTGCGTAGATACTTTGCAGAACTTCAATTTTATTGGCTGACCACACTGACATCTTCAGCGTTTTAGTGGGTGGGAACCGTCACCTAGTTTCTTTCCTACGGTATCGAAGAGTATTCATGTCTGTTTGGTGAGGACACGTGAAACTGTATAAAAGTTCTTGCAGAAGATTTGAAAAATTCAATTTGCAATTAAATTTCGCAACACTGACAACTGGAGTACATGGAGGGGTACTGTTTCCTACCGTCTTGTGTGTATTATGTAGAAGAATAATTTTGTAAATTTTGGTGCAGGTCCGTTTAACAGTATAAACCCATTGCAATATTATCTTTTAAGGTGGTAATACTGACAACTGGAAGTGCTTGGGGATCTAAAGACCCTGATCTGATAGTCGTTCTTCTGGGGTGCCCAAGAATATTAGTTGCAAGTTTGGTACGGAGACGCCGTCCAGAAATTCCTTCTATAGAAAAACGGCTTAATTTCTCTGATTAATTATTTTATTATATTAACATCAGGGATTAATATAGCTTCCCTGAGATTCATGCAATGCCTTCCTAGGGATATTAGCAACATTTCCCCATATTATGTCAAAATGTCTACAGGCAAAGGAAATCTGGTAAAATCACATGCAAAACTTTTGAACCCGTTTTTCTTAAAACTGCGTTTTCCGAGTTAATCCTTTCTTCCACAGAACACCTCAGTTTATAATGAATACGATCAAGCTAAAGGAGTAAAGCTCTTCAGGATGAGCTCATGTGACACCTATAGGACTCTCCTTTAGGACAGCTCACATATCATATTAGGGACCAGCTTATGAGTAACCTTTAGAATCAGTTTACGTGTTACTTTTAAGATCAGCTCATATGTTACTTTTAGGATATGCTCATGTGTTATCTTTAGGATGAACTTATCTATCTCCGTTAGGATCAGCTTAACTCAGGTGTCACCTTTAAGATTAACTCACGTGCCACCTTTAGGATCGGCTCATATGTCACTTTTAGGATCAGCTCATGTGTCACCTTTACGATGAACTCATGTGTCACGTTTAGCATCAGCTCATGTATCTTCTTTGACGCATGTACGTTCTCCGACATGGTAAAAGCCACTGATACAAAATTTGATTTAGACGTCATGACTAAATTATCTTTTGCCACAGAATATAAAGACTACTTGTTGGATGCGCGGAAGAAAATTCGTTAGAAACCGTAAATCAGCCAGTCATGTTCTTGAGTCTGTTTGTTAATTGTTTCAGTTGTAAACATGAAGAGCTTAAGTCGCTTCACAGGAAGTTTGAAGCTAAACCAGTTTTCCTTTAATGGCGCTGTACTACTAAAAATTCCAACAATGGCCGCTACAACTCACTGTTCTCAATTACAAAGACCTTTCGGAAAGCCTTCCTAGTCTTAACGTTGAACTTGTAAGTCTGAAACTATCAAATAAATGATTCTGTATAACCAATGGACTCAAATGCAGAACTAGATGAAAAGTCGTCTTGGCACAAGCAGAATAAACATTGTACCAAAGAGTCCTTGAATATAATAATGAGAAAATTGTTTCTAAGGCTTCGATTTTGAAGATGATTAAGAGTATAGTTGTGCCAGAATTTGTTGAAAATGTTTGAATTAATATATGGTTCTTGTACAACTTTGGTTCAAGCTAGGAGGAGAGGATATTTGAGAAGAAAGTTGACCATGGTCTTCTTTGCTGGGTGTTGCTGAGAAAAAAAGTCTGGAAAAATTTCATTCAGGATAAGCGACCGCTTGGATCGTTCCCAGGATTTCCCATTGTGAAGCTAACGTTCTATCAACTTTTGTTTTTATTTTAACAATTTAAGAAAATTACATTTTTAACTCATGTATATCGTTACTAAACATGAACCTGAACAATTAGTAGATTACATTACCAACTAATATTATTTTGCATGCTGTGTTTTTATGTAACGAAATAAATTAATTTTCCAGAGTTCATTTCACGTTATGTGAGTAATTTATATGTATACAGCTTGAGCCTCTAACAGCATTTATGTTTTCCCAGCTGGGGTGAAAATAGCAAACTTCTGCTCTGCATAAGCCTACTATATTGTTAATATTAAAAAGACATGGTGTTTCATGAGTAATTCTTGTTATTATTTGTAGAAAACAGTTTCCATACTAAATTATTAAAAATTACACTTCGGTAATCTATGTCACAAAGTATCTATAGCTGCACACTGACCACATAAATGATTTTGAATATAATACAAGAAGAATTAACTATATGGTTTGGATGTACAATTTAATATAACTGTTGTATACTTAGTTCAAACCGTAAGTAATACTCCAAATAGTAGTGTAAACACACCTGAATTTTTAATTCAATTTCACTATTATCTCCCACTTGTCTGTCAGGGTTCATTTTACAGATAATAATAATTGTTTTACTGCATAATTTTCACTTCTGTTTCTTTCAACCAAAGAGTGCGCAAGTCATAAATTAATTTTGAGCATTTATTTGATTTGTTTGATAGATTATTTTGTGCTATGTAATTCTCTGTATTTTTTATTCGATCAGTAACTTGAAAAAGATCGTAAAGTTCTTTCTCCTTAGTTTTATCCATTACTAGGCCTAGCAGTTTTGTTTTTGTTATTCAATTAAATACCAGAAATCTTTTTAAAAAGAAACAAAACGTCTAACATTGCTTTTGCATGTTATTTTTATTCTGTAAGAAATAAGTTATGACATTAACATACGATAATGTCTTCCGAAAATACGAATCTTAGTATAAGCCACATAACTGATCATGAATTACATACAGTAAAGACATAGCAATCGAAAATAACTACAGAGCTAGACAACGCCCTTGTAACAAACCTCGTTATAGATTCAAGACTGAGCACTATTTTGTTGTTGATCAACAATTTAACTAAACGAGATTTCTTAATTTTATTAATTGAATTAATAGTTCAGGACTTAATGGTGATTTGGAAATAACACAGAATACAAGAGGGTTGTCGAAATTGGAAGAAAGTATGTGAAGTTCTCTTCCACCGCAGAATCACGGTGAAGAATAAAGGGGTGGTTTACAAAACAGTGGTTAGATCAGCAATGATGTACTGAGCGGAAACATGGCCAATAAAGAAAGCACAGGAAAAGGGATGAGATGTTACCGAAATGAGAATGCTACGCTGAATGTATGGGATAACAAGAAGAGACAGAGTAAAAGTAAGAGGATCAACCTAGGTTGTAGAGATGTCTAAGGAGATACAAGAGAGAAGACTGCAGTGGTATGGACATTCGATGAGAAGAACAAATGACTACGTAGTCAGAAGAATGATGAAAATGGAAGTGGAGGGCAAGAGAGGTAGAGGGAGGCCAAGGAGGAAATGGATGGATAGGGTTAAGAAGGATCTCGGGGAGAAAGGTCTGTCAGGGGATAGAGTTCAGGACAGCGCTATGTGGAGACGACTGATCAAAAACGTCGATCCCACGTAGGTGGGAAAAGACGAAGAGATAGAAGAAGGACTCAGGAAAATTTAAATTTGAAATAGTATACAGATGGCACGTTATCAGAGCATTTCATTGATAATTAAAAAGCCCTAATTATACAAAACTATCAGGTGAAAAGTATTAGTGGAATATTATCCCTTGGTTTTTCGTAGTTTAAGTACACACAGTAGTCGATATTTGAAAAACATTCAATAAAGAATTGTATACTTCAACTAATTTTGGAAGAACGAAATCTTGAAATTATTTTGCCCAAGTTTACAGCTAATTGAACTGCGGCCGCTTGGTGTAAAATTAAAGTCAGTATCTCATTTCTCTTTTACTTGGAATGTTTCTGTATCCATGAAAGAGCCTGTTGAACGAAATGAGTCTAACAATAATATACAAGCGAGAAAAAGAAAGTAGTCAAAAAAAAAAAATGAAATCAAGAATACGCTAAGACTATTTCATCGTACGGTTATGGTTTCACAAAAGCATTCAAAAGATGGCACTGCGGTCGTGGACGATTATCTCCTAACTCCACAGAGGGAGGAAAAAAAAGTGATCATTTTAAAGGATTCTCTTGACGTCGGTAAAATCTCTAGATAGCACGATAAATCACAGAATAGAGGATTCGTTTTCTTGTACAGCTCTCATGTGGCCTCTCTTTTCCTGCTTCTGCAATTTTTTTTT
>JAGDQP010035395.1:0-19612 GCA_022664845.1 Lepisma saccharinum
ACTGATCTCAATAGGTAGGTTTTTCTTCGAAACCTTCCTAAAAATAACATAGAATACACTTATTAAAGTTTAAACTTTATTAAAACATCTCAAGGGAGGAGTTCTCGTGGTAGAAGTTTCAAATCTGAAATCAGTTTTCTACACGCCACACCAAACAAAGCTCATTTTTGTAGGAGATGACTCTGCCAAAGTCAGCCTTTCTCCTAATAATTTCAGTTTAGACGATCAAGGAATTGCAAATAATCTCCGGTCACCTAATATGCCCACCTGATGGTGCAGTCCGTACTTTCCTAAGACTTTTCCAATCAAATATATCATAATAAAGCTCAAAAGCGTCTCTCTCACTAATTATATAACCTCAATCATCAAGTCGTAACTTGCAAGCTTAATGTCACAACAATTATTCAAATCATGACTTCAAATCTGAAACCAGTTTCTACGTCATGTGCCTACTGAGCCACAGTCGTTTGATGACGTCAACGTAAGCATCTACACTATCACACTCATCCTCCACTATCTTCCAATGATATCAAAGTTCAGGTCAAAGCACTACACATTACCTCATACCAACCATAGCCTGCTATATCCGGTAACTAGGCTCAAAACCAGCTATGTAAACATGGCCGCCATTTTAGGTCTAAACTTTAATAGTAAGTACTTACGTACACAGAGAAAAATATTTGTTTTTGCTTGACAAAAAATGTTGATATAGGGGCCCAACGGAAAGCTTAGTTAGTTTTAGGTAAATATTTGTTTAAACCAATTTAATTTGCACCAGTAAAGAAGAAAGAAACTATAATGGTACAGAGAAGACGCGAACGTTGGTCGGTCAGTTAGCAGCTCAACGCCTTATCTACCAGACCTCAACGATTGTTAGATGTAGTTAAGCAGGGGGAATATGTAAGAACTTAGAATTTACATCATAATATCTACATGGAATAAGTCGCCGTGGCTCAGGCGGTAGCTAGTCTGACAACGAATCGGGATGCTCGGGTTCAAATCCCGGCCAGAACACTGGAGACTTTTCTCGCAGTGTTCCCGTGTCTGGCGCTCTGAGCTGTGTACTCAGCCCATCCTCCTATCAAATTGAGTACCAGAGTGTCCTTGCTAATCCTGGGCACCTTAGGAAGGTAAAGACAGTCGAGCGTGGGACTGACCGTCCCACTTCAATTCGTACCGTAGGTCAAGAATATGTGGAGCGCTTCTTCCACATCACCCATGAGCCGTACAGGCGCTTGCGTATCGCACAAGGGACAGCTCTACTTTTTTTTTATATCCACATGGAAATACAATATTGAATTATTGATGTACAACAAGGCCTTCTGCACCTTTAATAGAAATAGGCAATATCGCATTAAATCGTTTCTTCGCATGATGCATTAATAACCAAGGTAATAAATACATTCTAAAACAGGGAATTAGCTTTGTTTTCTAGGATTTTTATTTGTTCCAGTAAACAAACCAGATTTGTTCCAAACTCATTTATATCTGTTACTCGTTTGTTTGCCGGAATAACACGAAATCTTCAGATATAAGTAAGATTAAAACCAGAAAATAATCTAGAATGATTAACTGAAGTTCTAAATTCTGGAGTTGGTAAGCAATAATATCCTATTTTGTAACATTCATAGAACTAGTAAAGTTTCTATTTTGGAGTTTCATATACAAGGAAACAGTTCAGCTGAGAGATGTGTGATGCGTTTGCCTATTAGCTTTCAAAACACTGGGACCTCAATTGTATTCCTGATCTGGATTGTTATATTTTTTCCAGTGTTGACAACGTAATCGCTTAAACAAAGTTTTATTGAGATAAAAGAGTTTTGTTTGGGCCCTATTCTAACAAATTTTTAGCAACCACAACAAAATATTTTTGTGTCCTTAATCATAATTTTAATAGCTAGGTGCAAATAATAAAGCTATTATTAATCAATTGTATAGGTTCCAAAACCCATTACGGGAGAAGACAAACAATGAAGCACACAAAATGAATATATCAAATGCACTTTCCTCTCTTTTCTGAACAGTGAAATACACAAACTCTTATTTGATTGCTTATTACCTCTTTTGAAGTGATCGTATTTGTATGAAGGAACAGCAGTAGTCAAGGATGTGTGTAAGCGGTGAAACTATTTTTGTAGATTCGTATTTAAACGTAGAGTTTATTTTGACAGCATCTTTAATAGCGGCGCAGTATGTTTAATCGGAATCAGCATCTGTTTAAACAATAGTCCACGCGTTGCTAAAAATTCTGGCGTACAAAATGTAGATCTCTGAGGGGAAATGACGTGTATGTATAGCCGAACGTACCATTGAAGAGACTGAAGAATTTGGAGCTGTCACAAAACGCCAGTAATCTTCATAGAGAATAAACAGTGGATGTCAGATACTTTCAGCAACTTCCAACTACATTTTTTAAAGTTTTGCAAACGTGTTGTTCAAGGGGAACTTACCGACTAGAAAGCAAAAGCGATAGTAGGAATTTATACTATGAGAATAACTCAAAACGGATAATGTCATCCCGATAGTAGGTCTATTTATTTATTTAGGAAGAATACAACGGGCGTATGCCCAGTTATAGTATTCTATAAAAAGTAAATTACAATTTAGGTTGTTGTTTTTTTTTCATTACCAGGAATGCTTAGTAACATATAATGAGTCCCTACTCTCAATATTATCAACAAAATATAAACACAATATATACTAAACACAAGAGAAATACATCACAATATAAAGTCAAATTTAAAATTAACATAGCTAATTCAAGTGCAGTAGTAATGCATACGTAATGTATGTAAGTTAATACTATACACTATAAAAACACAAAGTAAATATACAAATATAGATGAGGTTATATGGTGGTGAATAACAACAATGAAATTGATATTCCAATTACTGTATATTTTGATACAAGAGCTATTTAGGCTCCTTATATGTATTGAGAATTGTTGCGTTTTTTGTTAGTACATACCTTTGTAGAGGACTTACCTTAAAAAGGATGCTTGGAATTGGTTGTGTCGAACCAACGCTGTAGTGATGTGCAAACTGGTAGTAAAAGTATGAAGTTATAAAATATGACTAAATATATCGAACTTGCTTCTTGTTTACTTTTCACTTAAATCATTTGAATATTTATCCGCACATTTTCTCATGCAAGTAAAAGTATCTCAAAAAGAAGGCTCATAAATCGAGAGGAAGTACAGTACCTGGAATAGAACACGGCAGTGGCGTAACGATCGGGCCCGTAATGCGGGCGGGCTCAGGTAAAAGAAGGCCCGCGTCCGATTTTCTAGATTTATATTAATTAATACAATTTTAATTTCTAATTTAAGGATAACTATTGCATGAAAAAGGCACAAACTAAAAACTTGATTGATCCGGAGTCTAGTTTTGTAATGTTAGGGGAATCTTCCATTTGTTAGCAAGGGATGTAGTTAACGACATTGCTCTTTCAACGTCACTGTGATTTTTAACAATTTAAGCTACTAAGGAAATCAACCTTTTTTCTTTCTTCTGGAAGATGCCAAAGAAGAATTATATGCTGCCACTCGTTATGCAAAAGATTCCGTTATATCGATGGAGTTGTCGGATTTACTTCATATTTGATATATAGACACCTTACGACCTCTAGAGTGTATATCCGGTGCAAGGTGGCACTACAACCGAAAATTACAAAAATACTCAAATTCATTTTTTTAAAGCATTTTAGACATTAACACGTCCCTAAGTTGTTGTTAATAAGCAAAGTTATGCGTTCTAACTCATGTTGAATTTGAACCATCACAAATTTTGTGATACTTTGAAAGCTATCTTATGGATGTAAATAATGCCGTCTACTGAGTTACACCTCCGAAAGAACCAAAATTTAAATATAAATGCTTTGTTTCAGCATTCGTTGATGATTAATTGAAATTCGAAAGTTGTCAGTTGTTTTCAGAATGGGAAATTATTTCTTGGCATCTCCTGCTCCCTTTATATTGATGAACATGGTGCAAAATAATTTCTTAAATACTGACTTTGAATTCTTGAACCGACAGGTAGAGCTGCAGACTGATCTTAAACGAATTAAAGAAATAGCAACAACCTTCTATATTTTTAAGTACCAGGTGATCATTAAATAAGTATCGCTGCTCAGAGAACTGTGGAGACGTAACCACTGGACAAAATGCAACAAAATGAGGTAGGATCTGATTTGGGAAGATGCAGTAGCGATTGGTGTAGAAAAACAGTTCCAATTTGCGCCACCATATTAAATTGTGGCGCTGTACAACACCACTGAAATGCAGCATGGAAGATAAAAGACACGAAGGACGCTAAACGATAAGAAAGGGTCATGAGGTCATGATCTTTCATGTGAGTCTCGGCGCATTAATTACTACCCGTGGTCAGTGGCGAATCCGAAAGCCCGCCCCTCGTAACGACCTCCGAAAGTCCTGAAGATACCGGGATGTCTAAAACAAACGCCGTAATGTTAATGCCCTATACACATAAGTAGCGATCGCCTCTCCCCAAAGTCCAGGAGATCGAAACAAAACAAAGGCCCTTGTGACCACTGCCCATTGTTTAGTGGCGGGGTAAGAAGAGACACGGAAGCAAAATGGAAGCAAAAAGCTAGAAGTTGGAGGGAAGCACTTTACTGAGCAAATAACGGCACAGCACATGTACCGGTACACAATGAAAACACTGCACTCACGACTTAATCCGCATCTGCAGAATGAGGTATGGGATACTGTTCAATGTGAGCTCCAGCTTGATGTTCCAAGAAGAGAATGCGATCAACTGCATGGTCAATTGCAGAACGCAGTTGATCTGCAGTAATAGTCTGGACATGCTGAATAATGTTCTGACGCAACATGTTCAGACTCTGAACGGGTCCCTGATACACTCGACGTTTTAGGTACCCTCACAACCAAACGTCACATGGAGTTAATTCTGGTGATCGGGGAAAGGCAAAGCAACGGCTAAGAATGCGGTCTTCTGTGAAGTGTTCGCTAAGAATCTGCTGTACGTTACGCGCCACATGTCGGGTCGCTCCGTCCTGCATGAAAACAGTTGTTTTCAGACACCTGCGTTGCTGCAACTGTGGAATAATAAATGTAGTTAGCATGTTGGCATATCTCTGTGAAGTGATGGACCTTGTCACTGGCCCATGTTGACCAGCGTCTTCAAAGAAGTACGGTCCGAGGATAAACTGGGCGGTAAACCCACACCACACAGTATCTTTAGGTGAATGCAGGGGCACTTCGTGTATTCCATATGGGTTTTCGCCAGCCCATGTGCGGCAGTTTTGGGTGTTCACAGTCCCGGTAAGGTAAAAGTGGGCCTCATCACTCCATAGAATATTCCACGGCCAAGCATTGTCCACGTCCATGCGTGCAAGAAATATCTGTGCAAATATCAGTCGAGCATCGGTATCTGCGGGACGCAATTGCGGTGTGAATGTTAGCTTGTAAGGATACCAACGTAGCACTCGACAAAGAAAGTTCCACACTGTGAATAGGGCATGTCCAGAGTTTTTGACACAGCCCTCGCACTTACCACACCACTGTTACTCACGGGTTTCTTCACGACATCAGTTGCAACAGTTTCAGCCACCTCCTGTTTCTGCGCATTAGGCATGACTAACATTTCCGTCATTTGTTAAGAGATCCCGGCATTTACAAGGAGGATTCAGCCCAAACGCCCTCCCCCCCGTAAATTCGCCACTGGCCACAGGTAGTAATCAATGCGCCGAGACTCACATGAGAGATCATGACACTCTTTCTTATCGTTTAGCGTCCCTCGTGTCGTTTATCTTCCATGCGGCATTTCAGTGGCGTTGTACAGCGCCACAATTTACTCTGGTGGCGCAAATTGGAACTATTTTTTCTACACCAATCGCTTCTGCATCTTTCCAAATCTGATCCTACCACACTTGGTTGCGTTCTATCCAGTGGTTACGTCTCCACAGTTCTCTGAGCAGCGATACTTATCACCTGGTATTTGAATATCGCATTGCATATACTGAAATAGTTGCATAAACTATTACAGTCATCTGATAGTTACATTTCAAAATTGAAACCGAAACAAAAATAATGTAATTTATTTTGCATTGATTTGGAATTCTTTTAGACGATGAACAAGGTTTGAAGAAAGCGATTTAGTTTGTTCGTAATGTGAATCATTCGACCTGATTATGAACAGTGGAAAAGTAAGTGATCAATTGAGACAATTACTTGCTCATAATTATCTCTAAATGACAAACGGCTCTTATAACCATTCCGTTTGACTCGAATTTCTATTCTGCTTCCTACATAAACAACAGTAATTCGCCAAAAATATATGCAATACACCAGTATGGTTACCTGCTAAACCAGCAATGCGTTTATGAATAAATTTATGTGTGGTTCCTAATTTTAATTAGTTTTATTATCTACTTTAATACATGTGCTCCTTCTAATGATTAAAGACTTTCTAGTATAGGGGCTTATTAATTACTTTCACTTCAGGTTATTTCAGATTTGTCCCGTATTTTGGGGGGATTATTACGTATTTTTTGCACACTGTCCCGTAATTTATTTTTCGTTCGTTTATTTATCTTTCGTGACGCTACAGAAGTCAATACGCAACATAATTTATTCTTTGTTTATACTGACTACGAGTGCTGTCTCGAAGGAATACAACTTACGTTATGAAACATTTCATACTTGTTTTTATTGTGTTTAAAAAAGCTGAAATAGAAATACCTGATAACACTTTTCCACTGTTGAAACCAGGCACAACACACAAATAAATCAACCATATCCAACTCTTTCTCGCTAACTGAATTCCGCCACCATTTTGTCCTTGAGGAACTGTTTCACACATTTGTCACCAGTCACCCATACTGTACAATCATATACGAGGCTAAAAAGCCTACTAGCCCGTATTTGGACCATAGTCCATATTTAGTCCTTCTCCTCTACTTATAAATATTTCCTCCCTTTCCTTCCTTTTGTATTTTTCAACATTTTATACAATTTTCAAACGTGTACGAATTTTCCGAAAATTAGTTTAACAATGCAAGTTAGATAATTCTAGCGTGCTCGGGAAAAATAATATAAGTAAGAGAATACAGTTTTTCAAGATAATGATTTTCTTCTTCCCTGCCAGGCATAAGATATACTTATTCTAAACGTACAAAGATGCGATTATTCAACTCACATTTAGAATTAACTTATACTAAGTTACCCGTAGGTGGAGCATCACATGTAGATATCAAATTTTAACTTACCTCATTTTGGCTAATTTCTTAATTATACTGTTTTCCCGCGCACGCTAGAATTATTATTCTCTTTTATTATACACATTACAAAGACCAAAACTCAATATGTCATCGACATGAGCAGCAAGGTATAAACATCATTATGATTTAAGATAAAATAAAATAATAGCTGAGGAAAGCAAATACATTTTATTTAAAAACTAAAAACGTGTAACAGTTTTACCAACTAACAACGTGGCTTGATGTTTAACAAGACAAGTTTGCAGCAAGTTTGACGTGCCAAGTTTATAGCGATTTTGCATGCGTCAACTAGCAAGTTTGCTCCAAGATTGTAGTAAGTTTACAGCATTGCAATGCCAAACATCGAACAAACTTGCTACAAGTTTAGATGCTATCTGAGATAGTAGTACAGCTGCTTATTCATTACTTCATTTTAGGTTATTTGAGATTTGTCCCGTATTTTTGGCATTGTTCCGTATTTTTGCAGATTGTCCTGTAATTTCAAAAGGTGGCACCCCTAAGCAACATCCTACAGCCGTTTTACCGCTGTGACATTCCATCCTTGTGTTCAAGGGACGCAACTTGAGTTGTTATTCAACAGAACACAGTCGACAATGACGTACATGGGTCGGATGGTAATATGATACACGGAATTCATGCAATTCCTTTTACAGATATTCCTGTGAAATCCCATCCACATGGATTTCTGTTGTTGAAACAAGCTATGGAAAGTAGACGACCTCGCACACTCGATGGTTTGTGAAAAATTTGCCAAGAAGAATGGTACAGAATTTTACAAAATGTTCAGCATCGAATTGGAAACTCAGATATAGTGAAATAGCTGAAAGACAGGTGGGATTTCTCAACCGTTGGTGGTGGTGCAGTTTTTTTCAACTTTTTTACAGGTATCAATTTAGCCATCATAAATATAAAACAACCGTACGTAAAAAATATATAATTATTTCCATTTACTATCTACCTTATCGTATCAATGTATGATACAATATTTTTATTTTACTTTCACCGTGTTAGGTAAAACATAACAATATTTAAAGATACTTCTTAAAATTAATTATATATCTTTATTGTATAATCAATATAAAACCTTGTATTTATGTAATTACTTAAATGTAGACTGTTTTAAATCTTACGATATATGAACTACAGTTCAATACTTGAAACTGTTTCTTAACTGGGGCAGTCATTGATTCACTTTAGATTGGTAACATGGTTAGAAAAAAAAATAGCATATTAATATTTTTAAACTGAAAGATAACTTTCACTTGTAACAGATATATCAGGACTTTTGAAATGTTTGATCTGTCTTTATTTAAACCTCCTATATGTTTTACAACTTCCATCCAATTCCCTAATCACATAGAGATCAGCTATATATATATACCACGAAATTAAATTACAATAACCGCAACGATGGACATTGAATGAGCATAAAAACATTACTCGTCCCACAGAGAGTCATTGCTGATGTGGTTTCTGTTGGAGCGGAAGTTGAATTTGGCGCTTCACTTGTAATGACCACGTACGCGTTCACTGCTATTAAGAGAAGTAGTACATTACCTAGAGAGCAATCAAATCAAAGCTCCAAATTTTATTCTATTAATTTACGGTTTTCATTCATTCAACAGGATAGGGTTTAATACCCAAATAAATAAAGGAAAGTGAAGGAGATTTGCATGCCTCAGTGTTCTATTTAATAATATAAACATATACATATTTCGAAATATATTCAATTAGTTAAAAAGCGAAATACATGCCATACTTATAGAAAATACGGATATATTTAGTCAACATACCTAATGATATTTATATTATTGAATTCTCCTCGAGTTTAAGGAGCAAATTATATTGATCGCTAATTTGTTACATTTGCCATACGTGCAATGCGGGTTATTCTGTTCTCTGTTTCACACCAAAATTCTATTTGAGTCTGGTTCATGAAGTTTAAGAAAATAGTAAGGGCCATATTTATGAGTCGGCAAGATGGCAACTTAATGGATGGAAGCCGCTGAAATTCGTAGTGATTAATTTGCTGTACTTCATTGTGATTTCGGCCTTCATTCCTAGAAAATTTAACAAGATTCGTCATATAGTGCTTCAATGCTTCATGTAATAGTGTTCCAAGTTTGAAACTGAAAATTAATAGTGAAATACACATCATAATAGTGACTGTGACTAGAGTTAAAGAGTTGAACTGACGCCTATGGCGGACTGTAACCATAGCAACTGGTAATCAACTGACATTAAAACAGCAATTATAAAGACTGATAGCCTGTTAAACTGTCATATATTAAAAATATTATTAAAGACAGCAATTATTTAAACAAAAGTGCCATGGATGGGCGTAATTAATGACATTTCCGCACTAGTTCTTAGACCAGATCAGACCATATTTATGAATGACCCCTAAAATCCTTACCCAGGCGTTACCCAGCTGTGACACCCATCACTACTCTTTGGTTTGGTATCTATAAACGTCTCCCATCAATCTCTCAACTAGCAGATGTGTAGGGGATAGTGATGACAACATTGTAAAAGTTTTCTCCAAGCGATGTGGGATAACCAAAATAAAAAATTTATATTGGTAGAATTACGAAATTCATCGAACGTAATAATTCGTAAATTATGTGTGTTATTGTGGCTTATTATTGCAATTTTTGAATTTAAATACTTTACAGATAACGCCAAGCTTATATGTAAATATACATCCATCCATTAATAATTTTAAAAAATGCACTTGTAAATTTTTGTTGGCAGCAAAACAACTGAAAACCTCCTTCCGTCGTAATGAGTGAGCTTTTTTTTTTAAGGAAACATTTTCAATTCATAAAATGAATATGAATGCTAGAAATCCTAAAGCTGCCTCTTTTACTAGAGAGAAAAGGCTTTTATTGTGCACTGTTATTCTAAAGCACAAAAAATTGTAGAGTCGAAAGAATCTACAATGAGAATTGAGAATTTCATCCCCGGTTCTTGACTGTGAATACCATCTAAACAGGGATACTATCTGTGTTTTTCTTCTCATATATGTAGTATGTTAAAACTTACTATCAAACACAAGTTTTAGGATTCCCCGTTCGTAATTTATAACAAATCGAACACTATAAATATGCACTCGAGTTGACCAACAAGTAAAGTCTAGTTGAGATAAGCCTTAAAATTAAGATTTATGGATGTGTAATGTTTGCAACGTGAGCCGAAGTGTTGATTCACAAATAAAACACAAATTTCAATCATGGAAGTGTAACATGAGACTGAAAAAAAAATAAAAGCATGTGATACTATTAGGCCTCTTACGGGCTGCGGTCACGTACACGAAGTAAGTTTCAAACGTGATGTACGTCGTTTATAATATCAAAAAATCTTACTTTCACTAACCTGTCTTATGTCGCTGTTGCTTGCTCGACATTGGATCAGTAATTTTTGTAGTAAACTAGGTGTCATTCATAACGCTATTCATGGGCGGATTTATGGGGGTATTGCCCCCAGTCATTTTAAAATGACTTGAAATGTTTCATTTTAATTCCCCGCAATAGCTTCCACCCTTAAGGAAATTTACCCCCAAGGTCTCTCTCTCCTAAATCCACCCATAACGCTACTGTTTATCAACTCGAGTGCACGTTTAAAGAAATAATGCCGAAACAGCGAAGGTGGGTTAGTTAAGGTCAAATCCATTGCATCTTGCCATCATCTTAACGGACACTTCATAATTCTAATTCCCTAAATTAGGAAGTACTTTTGGCTAATGTAAATGGTTCTCTCTTCTACCCCGCTCTTTCTGTTTTATAGTGCATTAATTCGGAAGGGCACTCGTAATTTTTCAATATTCACGAACTTCACATTCTTTTAACCGTATCATTTCTTCTGTAAATTTTACCTTTTAGTTGAACCCTTTACAGAACTTAACCCTTTATTTAAATAATATCATAATTATCATTACTACGAATAATGTTTCTTCCATATAATATAATTTCAATGCCGCTTGGAGGAATATAGGAACACTATACAAACGAGTGAAAAAAATATGTGTGCATACATTCTATATTATGTATGTACAACATATTGTCTCAGAGATAAACGTATCAGTTCACTGATTTATGTTATACTGACAGGTTATTTACTAACTTATATTATTGTATTTTACGTGATGTTTAGTAGATCATGTAGCGCTTAAAATATCAACCCTTACCACTAACTCGTCTTTGCCCCTCTGCAGTATTGTATGTTTCTTAAACAGTACCCGTTGTACCTGCCCTTGGCTCATAACTCTACAATTGTGTACATAAGTGTAAACGGTTAGTGCTTATAAAGAACAATCGAACCTGAACACTAACCCACCGTCGATCACTCAGCATTACTGTATTTTTCGTAAACAGAACCCCTGGGACCTGCCTTCGGGACATAAAATAAACCGTATCATAGAATCCTCAAGCAAAAACAGTGAAGTGATTTTCCCAGTATTGTTATATATAGAAGTGGTCGAGTGTAGATAGTGGAGAAACATCTATAAAATGCGTTTGTGGTCGTAGAAATTAAGTTGTGAGGTAAGTGTGGAGGAAACAACAAATCTAAAGATTTCAACATTATAACATTAAATAATGCCTTACCCCCATTTGCACTATCCGCGCTACGTTTTGCTCTGCATATAAATAAACTCTCAATTGTCGTGTGCTGCAAAATATTGTTTGATTCCACCTTACGCTATAAATGTTAAGCCCGCGTTAAATTCTGTATGTTAAGTAATTCAGTTAATGTGGAATTCCTGAAAGACAATTTTTCAAGAACCTAAAACTCTCGTTATTCACAAAGCAGTGACTGTGATTTGAATCTAAGTCAGTTCCGGTTCACAGATTATTCGGAACATCTCACCGTCTACTGTGAGCAACCAAAAGGTTAAAGTAAAATGATAAGTTTTCGGAACATTTCTGGCAGCACATTAGCATGCGGAGCTGTGGTGACCCCCTCCCCAAAAGCGTTTACAGCATTCCATCAATATACGGAACACCTTAACTCATGCTCTTAGGTAAGTTTTAATGTTGTATATTACATAGCAAAGGCTTTATTATAGGGCAAGCATAATTCAATTGTGTATCTTTTGCCAGTTATATGACTTGGGTACTTCTCAATATTGGGTTAAATGTCGGAAACTCTCAACTTTCCTTGTTTGGGAGGTACGACTGCAAAATATAGAACTCCCACTCATTTTCACTCACACATTCAGATCGACTAACAGAAACAAACTCATGCGACCTCCCCTCGCTTCATAGTCCAATAGCCCGCAGCTTCGTCACACTGCTTTTGCTAGATGCCATCTTCTGACGAGCAGACTTTACACTCATAGGCAACCCTCAGCAAGAAAAGTTGGCGAACCATTGTGTCTTACGAGGTTTTCAACATTAATACAGTTTTTTCTCGGAAAAGCATTTTTGTGATATTCCTTGTTTTCCCCCTTACCATTCAAATATGAAATTTATGAAAATTGGACTTCCATTGAACTTTTATTGTGAAATTATCTTAAATATACATACCCTCAATCTGAGTACAAGTTGAGTGGAAATTCGCACCCACTGAGAATACTGTTATTCCTTGGCTAATTCATAACAAGATTACTCTCTGCAAAATGTTCTTAGGATACTCACACCCAAACATCCAGATGTCAAAAATTCAGATCGTAACCAAACTTTGCATATCGATTAGGAAGGTATCTAACAAATTCCTATAACATATTTTGTAGAACCTCCTGTTCAGGTAACGTAAATATGAACATATAAAAATATATTTTGAAACAAAAATTTTAACCGAAGGGATTCGAACGCTTTTTTTAATTTCGTAAGCTCTACTACTAAACCACACTAGGAATCTGCAATCGCTGGTTTCGCTGTTGTATTTACAGTGCACGTATTACATAAGAATCCAAGTGACGTGTCTTATGATGACGACTTCCGGCGTGTTTACTATTTTAATCCCCATCTAAGCGTTAGCTTACGGTGTGAGACGTCCATGGTTTGAGACGTGAATTTCCTTTTTACCTTTTCCGCAGCACCTGTGCAATTGTTATATTCTACAATATGCTTTCGACAGATAAAATAAATGGTATTTCCTTATACCTTTTTATATTTTTATTTTTGCATTTATATTTACATCTGAGAAATTATCTAGAACAATTATTGTGTGTTCACATGAAGAACAGAAACATTATGAGAATAAGAATAAACAAACGGTTGCATTATACGCGGGGAATTATTAGTATTGATTCGATAATTTTAATGTAACCGTTTATTTATTCTTATTTTCATATTGTTGCTGTTCTTTATGTGAACAATTTTGTTCTAGGTAAATTGGAATATTTTATATCAATGGTACCAAAAGGAAAATACAAATGAGAAACGAAAAGCTATAAAGGAATAACATTCGATTTACATGTTAAAAGCATATTGTAAAATATATAGCATTTTCACATATACAACAGAAAAGCAAATAAGGAAAAATACGACGCGAGCAGAGCTTAAATCTCGCACCTTTCCTACCATAAGCTAACGCTCTACCTTTTGTTCCACCAGAGCTGCTTGAAGGAAACTTTTATATTAATGCTTCTACTACACTTCGCACATCAGAGCTCTCTCATAAATTATCATTTACACAATTTCTACTGAATGGCAGGTTCTAGAAAAAATGCTGGATTTTTGTTAAATACTTTATCGATACACAAAGTTTAGTTACGATCTGAATTAACATCTGGATGTTTTGGTGTCAGTTAAAGGGAAACTTTGTTGATTGACAACAATGTTAAGCGTATAACAACTAATGGTCTATCAGCGAGACTTCTCCAACTACGTAACAGGGAGACTGTAGGCTTCCTGCCTACTAATTTTCAGACCTTAGTTTAATATCGGATGGTAAGAAAACAGTCTTTTTCAGTCTAAAAATTCCTTCATATGTAATTATAAATCAACTGAGACCCTCATCTGAGATTTTGTAGGACAGTAGTCTATAGCCTCATCTAGTGTCACACTACCGAAAGCTTCGCGTCTGGTCTATCAAATGTTAAATCTATATATTTTAAAGGACAGTCACATTAACTATACTTCCTCTTAATTACTCTATAACTACGTATCGTAGGAAAATTTTGGAAAGAGAGTTTATGCCTCGGAATTTATCAGCGAATAACATGACTAGACTCCATGGGAGCGAATTTTTATTCATTATGTAAAATATGCTTGTATACTCCGCCATAAGATTACATACTTTGCTATAAAACATACAAAACCAGGTTATAAATGTTAAACAAGTGAGGCGGGGCCTAGTCGAAAGACTGTGCACATATGCTACCGCAAGGCTTCGAATGTCAACTTTGAATGATCTATGTGGTTGTAAATGTTTCGCTTAAACTTTTCGAACTACATCTTTACCACCCTCCTATCTCTAATAGTTGTTGAGTTATAAGTTGTGGACGAACCTATCGAGATGATCTATGCAGCATAGAACTCATCTTGCCGAGGCTTTTCGAACCACACCTCAACCACCTTTGTAGCCATAGTAGTTCCTGAGTTGAAAGTTGTCAAGAGACTGACTGACGGACGCCTTAAATTCATTTATATAAGGCCGCTACTGAAGCCTAAAAAGAATAAACATGAACAATGATGACATTCATAACGTAAAGAGATGGATATACAAGGATTAGCCATCTTGGAATTTTGCATATCAGCCAAGTTATCTACAGCATTGGTTAATTCATGTAATCGGGAGAATTAGCCTGTGTGTATAAAACAATTGATCCCCTCCATTTTTCTTCTTTCATGCGATTAGATCCAAATGCCAATGTACAATGCGGCCAGAAAGTCCCTTTACACCTGGACTTTCAATGCGTGTAACAGTATAAGATGGTAAAAAATATAATTGTTCATGTAGGTTTTTGTGAAAAATAAATGAAAATTCCGGCAATCACGAGAAAAGTCTTTTCCTGTCTGTTCTATAGAAACAGGAAGTTCTGGGTTCAGATGCACTGATCTTGCTCTCTTATAATACGAAAGCGTAATTATAATTAATTTAAGAGCACTTGAGAACACTTGAACACTTCTCTAAGAATATGTTGAGTCTAATAGTCTATTCGTGCTTAGGATGAACTAGTCTCCAACCAAAGCTCTTTGTTACTTGCCATTCAGTAGGCATTGCTAGCATTATTTCAGTAGTTCTGTTGACACGTGACAAAATCCATGTCATATATATAAACGCAGAGTAAACGTGTCTTAACCGTAGTCGGTAATGCCTGTGAATATGTTTTAATAAATAAATACGTTTATGGCTGACACCGTCTTGACTTTCGATGTTACGCTATTCCAGATTTTAAAATCTACTATTTCTCTCTATTCCTGAATCGAATTCGGTTCCATTTGGAACCCTGTAATATGTTTTTTTTTAAGTATTTGTTTTGGTGCTGCAGCCATCTTGATCTTCAGAATGCAAGCCATCATCTTATATTTCGAATGTCATTTTTTTTCGAATTCAGAATCATATTCATAACGTTTCAAAGTATACAGACGTTAACTTGAAAGAAAATAGAATGTTATTCCAACATACGTCCCTTTTAGTTTTATTGATATTGAATTTTGGATTTTTGCGTTAAAATCAAACTGAAAATACAGATATGAAATTTATGAAAATTGGACTTCTATTAATTTCATATTACGAAATTATCTCAGGCATATCCGAACCCTCAATCTCAGTACAATTTGAATGGAAATTCGCGCGCACTGACAATACTGGCAAATTCTAAAACAAGATTACTCTTTGCAAAATGTTAATAGGATGCTTACACCCAAAATATACAGATGTCAAAAAATTATATCGTAACCAAACTTTGTATATCGATAAAGTATCTAACAAAAACCCTACAATGTTTTTCTAGAGCTTGCCGTTCAGTAGGAAAGGAGAAAATGATAATAAGCGAAATCTGACGCACGGAGAGTAGTAGAAGCATTACTGTAAACATTCGTTTCAGTAGTTCTGATGAAGCAAAAGCAGTGTGGAAATTGAAGCACTTTGAGGTGTGGTGGTGTCCCTATACTAATTGAGCCGTTTCGTAATACCTTTGTTTCACAATTATCTTATACCCTCTGCTATTTTATTTTCATATATTTAGTGTATGTTTTATCCTTTTCACTGCATGAATTTCATCAGGGGCTACTTGGAATTCTATCCCTACATTTCTTGATTTATTGTCATATTCATTTTAATTTAAATAATCACAAATACGTCAATATATACCTACAAAACAAATTTTACAAAAATATCAAAACTAAAACACGAATCTCAAACGTTAATGTAAATCACGTAACTTTATTTATTTAATTATTTATTTACTGAGCTCACTCTTTTTTTCTGAATATTGATAGTTATGAATATAACTTCTAGAATATATACTAAGTACGAATAAGCAAATTATAATATATATACTTTCTTCTAAAGTAATAATTTACGGGGACCCATGTTAGGTCTTGTATTCACACTTCCTATTTTCAATTTTTAAAGTACTGAACATTCCATAACACTAAAATTTCGAAAAGCTAATATTTACTAATGTCTATGAAATTAATTGATTCAGATTTGGATTAATTCATTTGATAAATGTTTTTAATTATTATTTAGGCTGATCTCCAAAATTATTGTTCTCCTTTTTCTGCTACTTTTAAATATATTTTAAATAGTGACATGATTACTAATTTCTCTCAAAACAGATTTGAAGTTGTGTTCCTTTCTTCTTTCCTTGTTAAATTTTCTGGAGTTACTTCTTCCGTAAGTAATATTTTTGCAGGTCCCCAAACCCACAAAATCATGTAAAATAAAGAAGTTCAAAACAAGTGAAGGCAATTGATAAATAGGAATTATGTAATTAAGATCTGTTCTTGAAATCTTTGTAGAAAAACGCAAAGGATCCTAATAATAAAACAATAGCAGAAAACTTATTAGATATCTTTAGAACTTTCATTTGCAATATAAACGTCAGTTTCTCCAGAGCTGTTGAGTTCTTTCAACGAGATCTGGGTGATATAAACGAAGATCAAGAAGAAATACCTAAGCAATATATAAAGAATATACCAATCAAAAATGTAATGACTGTTTTCCATTTTTAAAGAAAAATTAAAGAAAAAAGAGAAGAACTTATAGTGTTTGCTTTTAACATCATGCTTATTAGACATATTTTTTAAACACATATGTTAAGTTTTGTATACAATACTATTCTACTGATTTTATTCATTAATACAGTAGTACATTTCGTAGGTTTCCTTGGCATTATTGACTTTGTTCAGTCACTACATACAGAAATGAAACATGAAATGAAATAATGTCAATTCTATGCATTTCTTTTCTATATTTTGAGAAAACATTATTCAATGACCGTAAAAATGTTGTGTATTGTTATCTAACGTAAGACCATTAATGTTAATAAATTACCCATTGGATAATGTTTTAAATCTCAGTACATTCTAAAGCTAGTCATCTGTACAGTCGTAAGAGCAAATTCCCTTTTTTGCCGTGGGAATTCACAGTTCCTCTGACAGATGAAATTTCTGCAGCTCCTCACCAACAATTTGATTGTAGATCTTGTAATCTAGAAAGTATAAAATTTAATTCTGTGGAACAGTTTTGAAATAATCAAGCAAAACACACGCTGCACACAATAGAGCATTTTTTTATAGTGTAAGTTAACCATGATTGATTTCACATAAATGCCGTTCTTCGGCAACATGAAATCTTCCAGGTAAATTACCTTTCAATATTTGCTAAAATATTTTCTTTCTATAAATTTCGACATCCAACACATAATTTGATGAAAGTACTATTACTTGCCTTTTAAGTACCTGAGTTATTGAAAGTCTTCGAAGTTTGACAGTGTCATATAAGCTATCTCTTTACGACATCAAATAGTCTAATAACCAATAATCACAATCTATAAATTGCCAACATAATGAACAATGAATCTCACACTCCGGACATTGAGACATCTGACGACCCTCAATATTCAGAGATGTTGGACATGTTACTGTCCGATAATACTGATAAGTCACTGCTAGAAAATTTTATATTGCCTCTGAGTTAAGATTTCATTTCAGTAATTTGAATATTATGATTATTTCTATTATAAATTTAGTTTACCTTTGGAATGAAAAGTTTATCTTTATTTCACGTTTATCAAGCTATTTACAAGTTTACTCTGGAAACCACAAAGGCAATGAGGTTCCGGGGAAGTATCTAGGAGGTGCCTGGGAATTTCGCTCCCCCCCCTTTTCCCTCTTGAATTACCACACTGAGCAAAATTAGAGCGTTAGCTTAAGGTTGAGAAGGTCCAGGTTTCGAGTCCTGGTCGTGACGTGTTTTTTTTTCTTTTTCTGTAGCACCTGTCTAAATATTATATTATACAATATGCTTTTGATATGTAAAGATATTTTTTTGTTTTATGACTTTTTGTTCTTTAGTTGTATATTTCTTTTTTATTTAAAATCTGCTAATTTACCTAGAACAATTGGTTGTTCTGATAAAGAACAGAAACAGTATGACAATAAGGATAAATAAACGGTTACATTACAATTACAGAATCAATAATAACAATATTTCCGCATGTGTAATATAACCGTTTATTTATTTTTATTTTCATACTATTGCTGTTGTTTACATGAACACACAATTGTCTTATGTAAATTAGCAGATTTTAAATAAATGATGCAAAAAGGAAAATACAAATGAGACAAAAGCTATAAAATAATAACATCAACATGCACGGCAGTGCATGAGCCAAGTTCTTCACGTCAGAAAACGTTAGCACTGCCAGAAGCATGTTATACAGGAACAAGAGTTTATGGCAAAATCGACGATTTGGGGGCCCCGTAAGAAAAAAGATGTTAAAGATAGGAATATGAGCTTTTGCCGTTAAGGAGATATGGTAAATATGTGCAGATGTACAAATTTCATATTCGTATCTCAAACTATGTTCTAGTTGTGGACCCCTGAAATTGCACATTTTAGGCTAACTGACTCACTCACTCACTCACTCACTCACTGACTGACTCACTCATCATATTGTTTAGGGTATTTGGAGTAAGCTAGAAACATGAAATTTGGTATGAAGGTAGAGGATGATAAGTAGATAAAGGAAAAATTCCGACATTTTGAAAAGGTCGCCATCTTGGATCCAAAATGGCCGCCAAACCTAAAATTTCAAAGAATACACAGCCTAAACGGCTAAAGATAGAACAGTGAAATTTGGTATGAAACTACATCATTGGTAGCAAATTAAGAAAACTTTTTAAAAATTTGAAAAAGTCGCCAACTTGAATTCAAAATGGCCGCCAACCCTAA
>JAGDQP010035396.1:0-19611 GCA_022664845.1 Lepisma saccharinum
AAATGCCCGGGTTTGGACTGTAGACTGCCAGGACACCGACACGGCAACTTGAACGGACCTATACGTGGCGACTCTGTCAGTCACTTGCAGGAGAGGACAAATTAGAAAAATTGCAGAATGAACTCAAGAGGATTAAGTGGGATATCATAGGACTATCAGAAGTGTGGAGGAAGAATGAAGAACAGTTGGAACTACCGTCATGACACACGTTCTACTTTAAAGGAACAGAAAATGGAAAATTAACAGGCGTTGGCTTTATAATTAATAAAGATCTGAAGTCACGGATCACAGGAATTTCAGATAGAATCGCATAAAAATAAACAAGATGTACAGTATGGAAATTATAAAAGTGTATGCTCCAACAACTTCACATCCGGAGGAGGAAATCGAAGACCTATACGAGGAGATACAGGAGATTTTGGATACTAGCAAATCGCATTACAAAATTGTAATTTGAAAGTTCAACGCGAAAGTAGGAGCCAAGCAGAGCAGTGACACGAAAGGGGAAACTTTAGATTTGGCAAAAGAAACAAGAGAGGTGAGAAGTTAGTGGAATTCTCAGGGGCAACATTTTAATAAATGTCCATACGCCGACTGAGTTGGCTGATAATAAAGACAAAGATACATTATACGAGTAGTTTGTTTGACCGATTATTGAAGTATACTACGAAAATTGTGTTGAGTGGTTTCAAAGCTATGGTAGGGAAGAGGGAAATATATAGACCTACAATAGGAAAATCAAGCCTTTGCGAAGAGAACGAGAACGTGGAAAGACTGATAACCTTCGCGATTTCGAAAACCTACTAGTAAAAAGCGCGTACTTTGAACTGAAAGACATACACAATTTTACATAGATATCTCAGGATGGCAAAACTCTGAACTAGATAGACAACGTATTGGTAGATAGACGAAGGCACACCAACATAATATATATTAGGTCTTACAGACAAGCGAAAGGTGATACAGTAATTGGAAGTAGTACCATTTTGATTTAATGTTATTACATTCAAGTTACTACTGCATTTAGTGGAAGGAAAAATATATATAATTTCCTTGACGGGGTTGCTACTTGCCTAAAAAAACCATTGAAATGAACGCGCTTTAACTAAAAAGTACGCCACGAAGCCAGTTAGTTAGATGCTTCACGTGAACGCTGATTAATAGCATTACAAAATGAGAATGGCTTCCACTTATTTCAGTCATTCGTGTTCCTAAAACAAGTATTTTGGTGTTTTAATTTATTGAAGTTTATGGTACCAAAGTTTGTATGAATTTTTCATCAAGTAATTATGTGCATTTATATTCCCTTTTTGTTTTCTGTATTCAAAATTCCGAGCAACAAAGCGTAGTTTTGCAAAGCTGTTCACTTACGAGTGGTATAGAGCATACGTAAAGTTACGAACAATATTACGATCAAAATCGTTCTAACGCCTTTCGTTTCTTTTTATAGCCTTTAGGCATCTAAAACTCAGGACGGGATAGAGGAGGGGAAAGAGAGGATTGGGTAGGTATCGGTCATGGCCTATGTTGAAGGTGTCATGCTGGCATTTGCCTGATGTGACTAAGGAAACACCCTGGAAAAAACTCAGTCAGGATGGTCGACCCCAGGGATCGAACCCACGACCTCCTGAATGCTACGCCAAAGTCCCTACCACTGAGCAACGGTGACCCACGCCTAACTTCTTTCGTGAATACTAAAACTACGCTGGTGTTGAAAGTACGATGAACTTACGACCAATTTTCAAAGAGAAGTCGTACGTTCACTTTTGTGAATTATGATCAGACCTGTATCGGACTTAGGAACCAACTTATGATTAATTTTACCTTATGGCACTTTCTTGAATGAGGTCCCTGATGTTCAAATATTCCGATGCTCCTATACCTTTCTAGCCGGATACTTTTAGGTCTGGATCTGACCATCCCATCTTCATGGTACTTGACGATACTATTACCTGTTTTTAAAAGCTGTTCTCTGGCTTCACTCACCGAGAGGCCGTAGCTCAGTTGGAGGAAGGTTGGCTTCACATTTGCGAGTTGCTTTGTTTGATACCAAGGTTTGTTTGATCTTGAATGTGGTTTTCCCAGAGTTTTTTAGTCACACCGATAAATGGCGGGATGGTACCTTGTACACTACCTGACTCTCCCACATCCTTTCCCCTACCCTATCGCAGACGGATAGCTAAATTAAAATCAAATTGAAAATCTGGTTCCAGTCACTTGGGCAACCCAACTTACCCGGTATTGCAGATTTCCACCCTTTCTCAAAGTTTACTTTATTCTCCGTTAGGTCTGACATCAACACATGATAAACGAAGGTAAAGGTGATTGTTGACGAAATTGTTCAAGACAGTCCAGTGGGTAGACTTAAAGTTCTTTTAATGCAAGATTTTCTAATTTCACGTAGAAACTATCATTTCCGGTAACTCGAGAAGCCAAATTTTCTGGCAGACAGGGAGGCAAGAGGGATGTACTTCATTAATCGGCGTATAACGATTCATTGAAATAATTAAAAGGCAAAAACCAAGAAAGGTGTAAAGGAAGACCTTCAAGCGAAAGAAAATATACTTTGGAACACCATTGTTTCTGCACTTTTCAATAGCTTGTCATTCACTTGGTCATTCGCTTTAGGACTTGTCCTGTTTCAGACGTCAATGTGTGCAATGGAATAAGATAATAATCTCCATTGAAGTACTGAATTGCAAAACATCCCAAGTCCACCGGAGTATTTTTTTCATGAGGAACAAAAAACAGTCCAAGGACTTGGGATGTTATTCTATTCAGCTGATTTTTTTTATATTAAAAAGATTTTGAGTTGGAGTTAGGATGCAATATTAAGCAAGTGGATAGCCCTTGGAACATTGATGCTGACGAACATAAAAAATGAAAATACGAAAAAAGTGGACTTAGTATGTTTTGCAATTGAGGTCTTCAATTTCACATTTTCTGACTGTTTGTTTTTACCGTCCAACAATCAATAACCAATTTTTAGGAATTGGTTTCAATGATTTCTTTTATTTTTTTTATTTTTTTTACTGAGATATCTCCATGACCACTAATAGAACCACTGGCTTTGGTAGATTCTGTTTCTTTTATTATGTTCCCCTTCAATCCAGAAGGCTGGCTCCAAGTGTAATGAAATGAAACCCAGAAGGAAAACTCAGGAAAAGACGATCTGCTAAGAATATCTTATATGAAGTAAAGACCCTTGAGAAAACAAAATTCTCTTCTTGTCTTTTCTGGGCAGGATAAAAAAAAAACACTTTTTTTTTTTAGCTTGGTCAAAGTTAAAAGAACGTCACAGAAGATTGCGTATTCTTTCCTCCTTTTCTTTGGCAAGGTCTTTTTCGTATTACCTCAATAGTAGATCTCTTGTCAAAGAAGAGTTATAGTCCATCTTGAAAGTCCCTTGTGAGAAGACATCCTTAGGTTTGCTTCGCTAGGCACTGATAGTTGCTTCTTTTCTTGGATGATGATTCTCTGTTATCCTTGTCCCTACTTTTTTCTTTAATTCTTTTCTGAATGGAGTTGCAGCATTTTGTCAGATCTTTTAGTATGCAACCTGGAGCACTGCTGTTATGTAGATGCTGGAACGATAACGAAAAATGTGCATTTACAAAACCTAAAACTGTAGCTACATCTTTTTGTTCATGAATGTCGGTCAAGATTTAAAAAGTTTCTTATGTGAAATGTAAAATTCTTATTATGCTGCCTTCGATTTTGGAAATATCATACAATTTTGGCTTGTATGTACAAATGTGTAGTAATGCTCTATCTATCTCTATAACCAAATTTACTACTACTCCTAATAATAATAATAATTTAAGAAGAATTGTAACCTTCTAAAATTTTCCGATTCAACTATTTCATCCAGTCCTGAAACGAGTAACCGGGTCAATCGGGTCATTTCGGTCAATTTTGAACCCGGTCACCTGGAGGGCACCCGGTCACTCAATTTTGAATGTTTGGGATTCGCTCTGACCCGGTGAGTGAAGTAGAGATTTTATTCTTTCCTTATTATACACTGTTGCGTTTGAACAGCTTTTTACCTGCAGTCCACAGAGTACAATATATACGACGTCGAAAAGTTCCTAACAATAGTAATAACATATGAAAATAGTCTCATATCCTTGAAAAGAACAAAAATGCTGACAGGTGTATATGCAAAGAATTATGTGTTTGAAGTATTAAATAGGATTAAACCATCATTTTTTTTCCCTCAAATATGAAGTTCCCATACATAGATAGCTCACTCCTCAAAGTATCTCACATATAATTGGATTGATTCTAACTACAGGAACAAGACCGGTCACCGTGTCAAGATCTTGCCACCGAGTCAACTGGGTCAAGATGTGATAATCGGGTGGCCGAGTCAAGACCGGATCGATCGGATCAAGTTTCGGATCGGGTCACTGGGTCATTCGATTCAAATTTCGGCCTAGGTCACCTATGTTTGGGTCAGGTTGGGCCATCAAAAGTAAGCCGGTTTCAGCTCTGAATAGTATCCCCTGTAGCACACCCGTTGATCTAAAGCTAAGAGAAATAGTTACATATCCGTCTTGTCTAGATTTTTTTCGACAAAATGTTGATTCAGCAAAATTTGTTTGAATAATGTTTCGAGGAGGCGAATATTCAACGATTTTCTCAACGTTAAACCAATCTTCTGGGTGCTGTAGAATAAGCTCAATCGAGATTTTTATCAGAATTTATAACCATCATTGAGATTAAATGTTGAGTGTGTTAAGACAAAATATAATCTATTTATTGAACTGACAGTTCTGGTGCATCAGGCAATATCATTTGAAGACAACAATCCATCGTTGAACGTAACTTATGAAGTTAGAGTTTGCGAAGAAAAGAGCCAAGACCATTATTAAAGGTATTTTCTTGGCAAACCCCTCAGTCACAATGACTAGCCTGAATATGTGTCTAATATCTATTACTCACCGTATAGTAGGTTAGTATGGAGACACTTTGTCTCTACATCGCGTCGGCTTGACACGTGACGATCGCTAGTAATATATAAATTTCAGCTTATTTCAACTCGGGGTTTCAAACTAGTGTCCTTTGTTACAACATTTTCTGGGATGATGATGGCACATCTGACAAGAAAACTGTCTCCGGTGAATCTCGCAGAACAATGCGATATGAAACATTTACAGTGTTTTGCTGATGTGTTCGAATGAACACCCCTGTTGTGCTAAGTTTCGAAATTTATCGTGTTCTTGAGTTCTTTTCTGGTCCAGGTATTTTTATAGTATTTACTTTTTATTATTCTAATATGTTCTAGCTTTTGATAACTTTGAGTGCACATGCACTAATGATTATCCACTTTAGGATTTCAAATGAAGTAGTTTAGTATCCATTGGATACTTAACTACAACATAAAATGGTTTTAGAGTTTATTTATTGAATTTGAATTATGAGATTTTGTCTCATTTTTTTTTTCGTCCAACTGTGCAGCGGAGGCCCTTTCGACCCTTGAGGCCGCGGAGTGGTGGCACCGCTAGCCCAGTCCTTGCGCCGCTACTGGAGCTAATGAAGCTTCGTTGCAGATAACATTTGCAGAAAAACTTCGGGAACTACGCATGTGGGGGAGACAGTTTGTCGCGATTTTTGGACAACGGGTAGGAGATGTCACAACTAACAGTTTCTATATGCTGTAGAGCTAATCCAGCGATGTCTAGAGTCAATTATAGTTTCCGAAAAATATCGACAACTTAGTGTTTTCGGTATTTATACGCATGGAAGTCTATGGGAGGGGACATTTCGGCGAGATTTCTAGATTTGCGTAGGAGGTGACCTGAACTATCTTTTGACCTGCAGAGCTAATTAGTCTTTGTCTAGAGCAGTGGCTTTGAACCGCCGGGTCAAGGACCGGTATCAGTCCGCGAAACTATGTCTGTCCTTGGAAAACGGATATATTTACTTAAATATAAAAGTTACTTTGTAGATTTCGCAAGTTCAAAGTTCAGATTAAAGTTTATATTTCGTTTCCGAAGCAACTATAATCTGAAGCTGTGTTAGCATCTCGTGACGTCAAGGTAACCTATAACTTACTGGCATCTTCAGAGTCCTTGAAAGATTTTCTCTGTAGTTTGCCGGTTGGTGCCTATTAAAAGGTTGATAAGCACTGGTCTAGAGAGCCAATAATAGTTTCCGAAAAACATAGTTAACTTGGTGTGGTAGGGGAAACTAAGTACGTGGAAGGGGAATAAGTTTCCGATGTGTTCCGGAAAAGATTATAAACTCAGTCTTTAGACAATGCTTAAGCTATGGCATATCGAAAGATAGCTTAGGTCACCTCCTATCCCCGCTCCAGAAATCGCAAAATACTGTCATTTTTCATTTATTTCCATGTTAATTTGAAGTGCCGAAAAATGTACCTTGTATGTTTGGCGGAAAGAATATATATTTCTGAGGACAAAGACAGTTTTTATTTCCTATACCTTTCAATTGGTCGTGTTTTAGACACGCATCCTAGGAAAAGTGGCCATAATTCTTTCACACAAGTGTACATACCGATTTATAACAAGACCATATCAGATTGTAGGTTTAGTTCTTAATTACTCACAATGTTACATCAAATATCCAGTCCCTTATTTCCAAACTCTAGTAATTCCATTTCAAATTAAATTTGTGACTTCAAGTCCCTAGGTAGGAGAGTTACTATTGAAGACGCATTATAAATTATGAGACTGGGTAGATTTAAGCCATATTTGGAAAGAAGTCATTTCATTCCTGTTCTCGCCTCTGGTTAAAGAGAAATCTATAATATTAATTAGATGGAAACACTGAGTTCGAATCCCCATAAGGATAAAGAGAAGGGTTTAAAGAGATAGTGTTTCCTCTATGGATGCTGTATACTCATATCACTCCATTTATTATCTCTCCGTAATAATGATTACATTCCCCAAGCGATTTATTCACGTTCTTCGTAGCCTATTGACTCTAACTGCACTCACTAGGGAATCTTGAATATTGGTAGATCAAATTTACTTAAAAAAAAGAAAAAAGAATTCCATTTTTTTGCGATAAAGTATCTTTGTTAAAACCACGTGTCCTTTGCATTCTAGTAAGAGCAAAATGCCTTTGCATTCTAAATTGTATATTTTATAGGAATTACAGCAGTTCATATTTGTATTGTAAAAGATAGTGCTCTTGTCTCATGTTGTGGAAGTACCTTCTGCACACCTAAATGAGTGAATTTCTCATCACTTCTTGTACACTTCTGATCAGTGGCGTAACAAACTGGCTCTGCGCCTCCGCAACTTTCAGTTGGTGCACCCTTTATTATTACTGATTCACGAAACTGCGCCCCCAAAGTTTTTGTGCTCCATCCGCGGGGGTGTTCTTCACAACACTTCCTTCTGGTCATTATTTTGGAAGTTTCTTGGTACATTTCTTCATACAATAGTAATTAAATAAATGTTTCCGGTAAAAAAAGAAAGATATAATATAGGTGTAAGAGCCGTGGATAGAATTTTGATACAATAGCATCGACTTCAGGGGCCATAGTACTTTCCATCCACCCAATATTCAAATTTGGGAAGTCCATCCCCTCGACTATTTTTAAAGTAGTACTTGTTATAAATGTCTTATAGTAATGTATACTAAACGACGATATTTAATTCATATTTGATCTTGTTTATCATTATTTGTTCATTCCTCTTCAACGATTTTTTAATATAAATCCATTTTTAATATGAATCCCATTCTTGTCTTGTTCAAACACACACACGCACACACACACACACACACAAGAGAGAGAGAGAGAGAGAGAGAGAGAGAGAAAGAGAGAATGGAAGAAGACCGGGAAAGAGCGAAAAAAGATAGGAGAAAACAAGGAAAGAGGGAAAGAAAAATGGAGCAAGACATGGAAATAAATGAAATTTTAACGCTTTTGAACACACAGTCTCCGTCTCTCTCTCCCTGCCCCCCTTCATCTCTCTCTCTCTCTCTCTCTCTCTCTTGTGTTTTACTCCCTTTACGGGATAAATCTCTTTCAGGAGTATTCGCGAACATAATTTACAGCACTTAATTCCTTGAAGAAAATATTTTGGAATCCAGACTGGGAATCGAACCCAGAACCTTCAGAAGGAGAGTCTGTCACGCTGACGACATAGCTACACAGACCAAAACAAATGGGTTGTTAAATCAACCATTAAACTCGCTTCCCTCAGCGGTTTATTTATATATATATATCCTAGATTTCAGAACTATCTTTAAAAGAAAGTAAATCCCACTTGTTGGTGGGGCGTTTATTCGCCAATCCCAACCGGTAAGAATAAAGGGAAATTTATTAGAAATTCTGCGTTCAAAGTGCTTTTGGCAGAAGTGGGTGAAGTAAACGGTTGGGGATCTAAATAAAGCACCGAGAGCACCAGTGGCCAGTGTGGCGTATTGGTAGGACGCTGGTTCAAGAAGAAGAAAAAAAAACAGAGTTCAATCCCGTCGAACGGCCGAGATTTTTTCTTCTCTTTTTCTTAAAAATCATATTTTTAAAAGTTTTAATTTACTATCAATAATTCATTTCTTGCATTTTCAAGATTGTTTTAAAAGTACAGTTTTTTTTAAAAAAAAGTTAAGATTTTTCTTCTTGTAAAAAATATATTTTTCTAAGTTCAAATTTATTATTAATTGCTGTCTTCCATTTGTCGTAGATTATAATAAAACTAGTGATGGGTTAGGGTAGGTTAGGTAAGGCCAGGTTCGGTTATGTTTCCTTACACTTTCGTTCAAAATGCATTTCGATCTGTTTGTTGGAACCTGACCTTACCTTGTCTCCGCTAACCCATGGTAACTAAAAATGCAACTGCGGGGAGACCCCGGTTGGCGGTGGGCATACGCAAAAGTGCTACATTGTGTATCCCTACCCCTAACCGGGGCTTCTCCCCCTTGAGGCTCATGCCGCCCAGCTCCCTTCGGACGCACCGTGCTCCTTGCACACCTCGCGTGCCAGACCTGGTTTATATATATATATATATATATATATATATATATATATATATATCCTTGCTCTCAGTAGCCTCTATTTGCATTAAAGCAATTAAAAATAATAAATATGAACATATAAAAATATATTTTGAATGAAAAATTGAAGAAAAATCTTGCTTCAGCTGGGATACGACCCCGTGTTTTTTACTTACTAAGCCAACGTTTTACCGCTGCACCAAGCATAAACGTAGCAAATACTGGTTTTGGTCGTTGTATTTACAGTGGATGGCGTCAGAGTCTGTCACTATGACTTTGCAGGTGGTAATGACTTGCAACATTTTTACTATTTTCATCCTCAAATTTTGTGTGCGGGGCGTAAAATAATGTATGATGCATTCTTGGTTGTTGGGCCATCAATTCCGCGCAAAATTGTGTTTGAGCCAGATTATCAACTCGGGAGTGTTTTTAGTTAGTGGTACGCTTCGGACATGAGTGTTTGTGTGTGTGATTTTAAGTTAATTCAAAGAATATCAGTCTATACAGGTTAAAAAGGTATATCAGGTTGAACAAGTAAAGCTAGCTTAGGATGAACAAAGTTTCAAAAAAGGTCTAGACGTTGGTTTAGTATTCGGAAGTCCTGGGATCGATTTCAGCAGCCGATCATTCTAACTGAGGTTTATCAAGATTTTTCCTCACCTATACGGGACAAACGTTCTGATGCTGCCTATAAATAGGCCCTGGCCATCTATCTTACAAAATACTCTTCCAATCCTATCCCGCCTTGATCCTCATATGCCTAGAGGTCTTAAAATAATTTTAATAAAATTCTTCCAGGATCCTTTTACCCCAGCCTGTTCCGGGCGAGTGTTATGCTTAAACAACATAAATCAATTCACACATGCACACAAATCACACACTGTAGATGTGAATATACGAATATAATATACTGGGTGTCAAGAAAAGTAAGATACCCCTGCTCATTCTTCATTGTCAATTCTCAGTGGTACAGCGTTGGCGTAGTATTCCGGAGGTTGTGGGTTCGATCTCAGCGGCGGCCATCCTGACTGAAGTTTCCAGTCTTTTTCCTCAGTCACATCCGGCAAATGTCGGGATTGCATCTTCAACATAGGCCCTAGCCGACACCTTCCCCAATCCTTTCCCTATCCCGACCTGAGCCTTAGATGCCTAAAAGCCATTAAAATCCAAATTAATTGTCAATTCAATGTGCGTAATGTTAATTACAGGAATTAAATACATTAAATCCAATTTTAATATATATGGTGGTAGATAAACTCGCAAATAGAAGCTGAAATGTTATTCGAAAAAAATATTATGTAGAAAATTTATTATTTGAAAAATATTTTAAGATATATTTTATAACAATTAGACAATTATCTTTGCCAGATTTCAACTAATTAACCCATTTTTTTAAAAAAGAAAATGGATTTTTCGGTTTCAACTCACGATCGTAGGCATGAGAGGCCGACACTGTAACCACAAGACAACACACTTTAAAGACAGGCTTACATAATTTGACTGTAAAACTACAATTGGAAAACTTACATGAGGCTTTTAGACTTGATTTTGGACTAGAAATGCATGAAATTCAGTCGATCGAGCTCGACTTCTATTACAAACTGTTTTTGTCCACTGCTTTTATATACAAATTGCACAACGTACCGTACATTGAAAAAGTGTCAAGGTAAGCTACTCTATTGTTCTGATTTTGAGCATTTTACCTTACCAGTGACTATACAGGAACAAGAAGCTAAAATTTTGTCAGTTTCGGTTGTCTCATTGGAAATTAGTGATCGAGAACTTATGCAGACATTCAGTGCCTACGGAACGGTAAATCGCATTGTTCAAATCAGATACCCTTCCCACCTTTTTCCATATCCCGTGTATACTGGGAAGCGTTTTGTTTATTTTTCGAAATTAGAGGGAAATATCCCCATTTTTGTCCATTAAAAAGTTTGATACAAATGCGCTTACAAGGTCAAGCAACTCCTAGTGGCAGTACCGACATTCCAGTTATTCAGTGAATACGGCTGGTCACGGACCAGCAGTGCCCACCTCCAATGCAAAAAATATCCCTTCTTAACTGCTCAGAATTCTCGGGAAGAACCTGAACAATTAGAGTCCAGTGGAAACCCTGCCTATGATACGGGAAACGGTGGTTCGATTTCTGACCTTCATACAAGCCAGCTGATTACTACGTGACAGCCAGAACCAGAACTAGAGGTTTCTTCCCCTCCACAAGAGCAATTACCTTTAGCGCCTGATAGTGACAATTATATTGAAGCGTTGGAGGTGAGTGCGCTAACATCGGAAGGACAAGAAGAGTGGGATGGAGATGTTATTAATGAGTCCGAAAAACAAGTGGTTCTGAATGAATCTTTGTACACGAAAGATCCTAGTGTTATAGTGGAAGGGCAGGAAAGCTCTAGTGGTGATATTAATAATTCAATGAAGGAAGAAAACATCTTCCCCCTAATAGTGATTCATTTTCTATCTTGTTGTCAGAAGAGGAAGATTTCTTGAGTGGTAAGCGTGTTAAAACTGGCAAACTTGACACTATTTCCTTCGAGAAAAACTTTCCCGTCAAGTTTTACGAGAGCTTAAAAGGGTCAAAGATACAACAACAAGATTGACCAGGTCTCATTCGACAAAACAGGCAATTGGAGGATCATTGGAGAAGTCATCATCTATTGTGGAGTAATTTAATAACATATTTAAGGTTGTTTAATATTATGTCTCTACAGGCACGTTTTTCTTTTTCTATACATAATGTTTTGTTGTTGAAACAGCCCTAACATGTTGCTCTTAGTGCTTTTGGGGTGGTTGATGGCGGGACCGGATTTTGAGACTTATCTGGGAATTAGTACCTTTAACGTCTATCATTCTTATAATCCTGGAAGAATGGAAAGTTTTATACAGGGTCTCCTTCAGCGCATCATACATGTAGCTGTAATACAAGAGACCCCGAGTTACAAATGGACCATTCTCTATACGATGTATAATTATGACATAGTTACTAAAACCGGCACAAGTTTTTTTGTGGACCAGGATATTTCGTACTCTAATGCTTTCTTCATGCCAGTGGCCATATGATATCATTGACGATTAAAAATTTAGCGTTCATTTGTTAATATTCGCCAAGTACTTCGCATTTTCAAAGGTTACGTGACCAATATGTTTGTAACATTTTGGCTCCTGAAATCCTGCATAATTATAAAATCATTATATTAGGAGGCATGAACGCGATCCGGCATATAAAAAATACTACTTCTGGTTCTAATATCAGTCTGGATTTACGGACTCTTTATACAGACTTTCAATTATTGGACGTGTGGGAGACGCGACACTTTACTGATATGGGGGCGACTTATTATTATTCCCAGGGCGCATCACGCATTGATGTGATATATGTTTCGTCTTGTTTACGCAACTATATACAGAGTGTCCTGGTCGAGATGTTTTCCTTTTCTGATCATAAGTTTTTGTACATGAAACTACGTAGTGACATTGAAACTCATCTACATTTTTCTCCAATGTGACGATGTAATGAACGTATCTGTCAATACCCGGATTATGACTTATTAGTTTCAAACATGTGGCATTACTACATAAATCAATCCCGGTATAAAATCAATTTACAACGGTGTTTCATTTCAAGAACAGAGTGAAATTGGCAACAACTCAATATTGTAAACAACAAAATGAACATATTCATTTATTGTTGCAACATTATTATTGTTTATTAGCTGAATATTGTGAATTAGTAAAAGAGAATGTGAAGTGGATATTGCATTTAAAAATACTCAAAGTAATATTCGGAGAATTAAATGATATTTCCACGCAGTCAAAATTAAAACAGTCGGGCATTTGTGAAAAGTCGACTTATGCCCACACTATTACTACGCGGAAAAATGCTTTGAAACAAATGATTAGCATGTGCACCGATCCTCAAGGTCAATCTATGACGGGTCGGAAAATGTATTCTGCTATTAGATTGCATTATAAGGAAACTTATGAAAAACAATCGTGTCAGTGGAACGAAATTTTAGTTCCTCAACCTGAATGTCCTCTTTTGACAGAAGAACAGCATGTAGCTCTTGCTGCCCCCTTTACTGAGAAAGAAATTTCTGACGCACTTGATGCCTTGAATTTAGATGCTTCCCAAGGCATAAATGGCTTAGCCCCCGATTCTATATAAAAAATATAGGGATTTGGGTTTACCTATGTTAACTGATTTATTTAATCAGTTTTTACAGTCTCGATTGATTTACTTGGATTATGCGCCCGCGATTGGGATTTTAAATCCAAAAAACGAAATTCCGGCAAAGTTGATAACTTACGTTTAATTTCTCTTTTGAATACTGATTGTAAATTGATTAGTAAAACGATTATGTTTCGCATGAAACCTCTTATGTCGGATTTACTAGAAGACAGTCAATGGCGAGTGGCCAATACTAAGTCTTTAATGTCCTGTTAGCCAATTTACACGAACAGTCCCCCCTTTTCGACTGATTTCACTAACGCCTTTTCATCATTAAATATAGAATACTTATTAAATATTCTCCAAAATATTAATTTTCCGATGAACCTAATTGTATTGTTAATGAATTTGTGTGATGTTTGTACCATTCGGCTACAAATAAATAAACGGTTAATGACAGAATTTCGTATGGAAAGGGGTTTTCACCAAGGGAATAAGTTGGACCCTTATCTCTTTAATCTTGCGATTATGCCCCTCATTCATGCTGTTAAAAGGTACATTGAAGGCATCAAATTGAATCACACTTCCTTTATATATATATATATATATATATATTGGACATGAGGATCAGTACCTTGTTGTGGTACAATTATAAATTAAGGGCACATGGAGCTACTTGCCAACTGCTACTTGTTAATGAAGGGGGCTTCAACTTAACAATTTACGTACACAAGGAGACGCCTTACTTCTACCCATGGACTATTCAATTAATTTGTGAATATCCTGATTTGTTTTCCACAGAAATTCTTGAAGAAGTTATACGCAGACAGGTATATATTACCTTACCGTTATCTACCTCAACTTGACATCATATAGTCCCATATTTAAATACCTCACTCACTCATATTACTTATGCTGTGGTAGCACACACGTCTCTAGATCAGTGGACGGTAAGGCAAATATTGTGCTCGTTGTTCAACGTTCGAATCCAGATAAAAATTGGCCGGCCATATGGTCTAACATGGAGGTGGTGTCCAGAGTACCGGCCTTACATAATTTGGCTTTCTTAGTCATACATAAAATATGGCCTTCTAAAGAAGTATTGTATAAACGAGGACATTGACCCGTTGCAAAGTGTTATAAGTGTGGTCATGTCGAATCAATAATGCATAAAGCCATGGGTTGTGATTCCCTACATCCGATTTGGTTACAATACCGGAAAATCATGAACCATATTACGAGGGGCTCTTTTCAGAACTATGAGCGTGTAGATATTATTTGTTAATAAGAATTTTAAGTGTTCCCAAAGGCAAAAAAGTTATGTTTTGGATATCCATGCATGATCCTCAGAGGGGCGCAGTCCCAGGTTAGCGGTAGACATACACAGTATAGCACTTTTGCGTATGCCCACCGCTAACCGGGGTCTCTCCCAGTTGCATTTTTAGTTACCATGGGTTAGCGGGCACAAGGTAAGGTCAGGTTCCCACAAGCAGATCGAAATGCATTTTGAAAGAAAGAAACGAAAGTGTAAAGATACTTAGAGACAAAGGGGGGAGGCAGGGAGAGAGAGACGCAGACTGCGCCATTTTTCTTTCCCTCTTTCCTTGTTTTATCCTATCTTTTTTTGCTCTTTCTCCGTCTTCTAGCATGCTTTCTCTCTCTCTCTCTCTCTCTCTATGTGTGTGTGTGTGTGTGTCTGTGTGAACAAGACAAGAATGAGATTTCTGTCTAACTTGTGGTTCTCTAAATGTTGCTGAAGGACTAAAGCTTTCTTCCTCCAAATGGAGGAATATCCTGGATGCAATGTTTTGGAGCATATTTGTACTGTCATGTTGGTTGTCTAACTATTAAGCGTACACTGCAAAACAATTCTTCTGGAGGAAAATGCTACTATTTCTTAAAATTCCAACCTTCATTTACTTTTGTAAGTAACTGCACAATAACTACATATTTATCAGTTATTACTAATAAGATTTTCATAGTTCTTTTTCAGGCGCCCCAGTAGGACCTTCGTATGTTTAATTAATCACTCTTAGCAGGTTTTGTTCCATCAATACGTAAGTAATGAGCAGCTTCTTTAGGCTCGCGCACTCGCTATGCGCTGTGTGCGTGTGTGAGCGATCGATTTGCATGTACAAATAACATTTGCTAAATTGAATGCATAACAGATAGATCCATTACAGACTTCACCTGAGTTTTTCCACCCTTCAAGCATCCGTGGTTTACCAGGTAAATTAGTAGTTAGAACCCATTAAGGAGTTTTTACAGACTATACAGTAATGCATAATCTGGTTTTCCCCTACTTTCAAGGAAACTTCTTGCGCTGTCCTGTCTTCTTGTTTCATCTTCTTTCTTCTCTTATACATCAGCCGATACGCGGTAAATGTCTTCGTCAAGACAGAAACTGTAGCATCCATACCCGCGACAGTTGCATGAACGCATGCGGAGATCGCTAGTAAAAGTTGCGATGCTTGAGGTGACTCCTCGGGGCGCTACTATCTGAGGGCCCTGATTTCCTAAAATTTTCTGTTTCTGTTCTCATTTCTGTATGCATAAACCATTCTCGTTGCCGCTCCTGAAGGGTAACATCTTCAAAGCTATCTGGCAGAGTATCGATTTCGCAGTCCAGTAAGTTTGTTCGGAAGAGTACGGTTCATTTGCGTACGCATCTTGGATGTGCGATGTTTTACTTTCTGTTTTAAAACATTTATCACACGATGTATAGTTTTGTTGGTTTTCACATTCATATCGACGTCCACGTTTTACAATTATTTCTGAATCGTCCAGTACATAGGATTAAAAGTCTGTGATGGACCACCTGGGAAACTCGTGTCAAGGAGGAGGTCTTCAATATATCGTACTTATTGTGAAAATTTCAACATTTTACTACTTAAGTGACAGCGAAGTATTAAAATTCTTGTAAATGGGGTAGAATGCCATTGTAAAAATAAATAAATCATTCTAGTTACCCAAAAGTTTTATCCTATATCTTTTTAAATGCTTCCAAAATCCATATATATGTAGTAATTGATGCACAAAACTTGAAGAAGTAAATAAAATGCCTTGCAGCCGCCAGTGGGTGATTCATCTTCCTTCCCTTGAAACTCTAACAGATATATTTGAAAATTGCAAAATTTTCCTCCCGTTTTGAAACATTACATCATTGCTTTATCGTTCTTTAGAAAGGAGTGAAGAATACATTTATTTAAATCAAACATAAGAAAATTAAGTTAAAAGAAGATGAGAGCATCGAATAGATCAACTATAAAGAAACAAAATATGATCAAATGTTTAACTGTTTTACCACACTAACATTCAAATGGCTGTCGCAGGTTTCCACAGTTCTGCAAATATTTTCCTTGTATTTATTTACATTCTTGATGGTAAAATCACACATGCAGAGACAGTAAGAGAAAGAGATCCATTACCTTTCATCGTGTGCTTCTATATTTGCAAAAGTTCCTTCTCCGATGTTCATGTGATGAGCAACTTATCTCGAACAATCTAGCATTAAGTCAACATTTACTTAAAAACAAGCAAATATGAGACTTTACACAGTAAAAGCTTCTCCTACTCTGTTTAACGTTACCAGAGAATTCATATTAAAGCCATGATTTCTTCTTCTGAGACAATTCACTAAATCTCTTGACATATATGGATACACACAGGTAAGTGCATAAGTTTCACTAGAACTATGTTCTAGCTAAGTAAAGACTATCTAGGTCTCTTAGTTGCTTTAGGAAAGAAGAGAAAAACAAACAAATTTCGCAGATAAAAGAATATCACTTTGAAAGTTAGTGCACCAGAAACACAGAATTTGAAATCTTTGTGTTAACAAATTATATGGTTGCTACTTTTAGTTAAATTTTAAAACATTCTCTGCCACTATTTTTCTTACTACTAGTCTTGAAAAAATCTATATAACCGTCATGATTTAGTTTCTACCAAGAAATATTTACTTATTAAAGTGACTCATGCGTCACCTCCCGCTAAAGACTCTTGAAAGTCCTGTAGTTTGAGAGACTTAGACAATTTCAAACGATTAATTGTTGTTTAATAGTACTGTACAAGACACGGAACTCTGTTCTAGTATAAGAAAAAGAAAGTATTATTTTGTGTTGCAGAAAATGCAAGTGGGTATACTTTGAACTATCATATCTGTTGTTGCTAAATTTAAGATAGCATCTTACAGAACCTCTTACTACGTGAAAGATGGTTTGGTTCACTAATATTGTGTACCAAACGAAATGAAATCCGATAGGTGCCTATTTCGCTTTCTTTCTTTTGAAGAGGAATAGGCGAGAGCGACAAGAAATAATAGTAACAGAAACATAAATTCTTTATTAATGCACTATGAACAGTGTTTTAAACCACTGTAGCATAATTATAATAGTCTTCCACGATAATAAATTTCAGAATGTACGCTAAAATTAATGCCTCACATTTTCGGTATTTCTTCAGTAGATAGGGAGACACTTTGTGTGTGTCCATTGAAATACAGCCTCTATTGTTCGCAAAACGACCATGTTCACCTGTCATGTAGGATTATTGTACACAATGGAGAGATTAATGATGTGAGGATGATAAATGATCCTGCGTGACGTTTTAATCGGCTTATCTCGTCACTTTTAACAGGTGTTGTCAGTTTGACATGAACAAAGCGGTGCCGCTACAATGGTGGGTGACGATATACTAGGGCATAGAAGACTTTACAATGTTTTGTTGAACAAAGGAATCTTGCCGTATTTGTCCTACTTGGTTGAATGCCTTCTATTCATTGGGAAATGCTATATGGTCGTACGTGAAGGTGTAATCGGCTTATCTGCTCACTTGTGACAAGACAGTCAGTTGACCACGACGAAAGGCAGATGAAGAGAGATTGCGATAGGTTTTGTAAAGATTAATGTCACAATGGGTTCGTTAGATGCTAGCAATGGTTGATGGATGATGTCCATGTACCTGTAAGACATGAATATAACTAGACGTGACCTTAGAATGAGACGAATACTTTAATATCAGACGTTGAGAATGACGAATGGTTTATTGGGTGCGTTATCTGGACAAAGCGGTGTAAGGAAGGCAGTTGTGTTTGAAAAGGACATGAGCTTCAATGACAAGATTAAGGTCTCAGAGGAGAATTAATGTTTCGAATGAAATATGACAATGCGAACGACTCATGGTTTAGGAAAGGATGTAAGAACGGGTTTTAATTTAACTGAGCGCTTTGAATTTCTATAGAATGATAGAACGATTGTCAGCGGGGCAAGTGACAAGGCTTGACGGATGAAGCATGTACGTATGATTTTGACTTGTTATAGAACTAGGCATGAAAAGGTGGATAATAAAGATTTGAAAGAACGCTTTGAATCTCTGCTTGAACAATGGTAGAAGGAAAAGGCGAGCCCAATCTGTGCGTGCCTTTTGAAATAGAGAAATGGATAATCCTTTAAAAGACGATGTCTACCTGACATGTACACAATGTGAGGATTTATGATGTGGGACTAATAAATGATTCTGCGTGACGGTTGAATGGGCTAAGCTTGTGACTTTTAACAGTAGCTGTCAGCAGTATTGTTAAGAGTTGTATGATGGATGACACGGTAGAAGCTGCGTAACAATACGTGATGTTAAGAAGCTACCAGCCATAACGGTTGGTCATGGTATATAATGGAATGACAGATGATTTGAAAATACTGGTGTTGTCAAGCATATTCAATGCCTACAATTGTCGCGTATGGTAGGTCTAGACGATGTCAGTTAGGATGATAATCCATCATGCAATTCTAAGAGCAGTACCTTTCTTTAGAAAGATGGTCGTAGAGACGGCTTATCTGTGGTGCACAAAACGATTTCTTTATCTCTTTATAAAAAGAGGATTGCATGAATAGGGAGCCAACAAGTGATTTTGAAACGTGTCAGACCCTCCGACTTAGCACAGAAGACATCGCAACTGAAATTGAAAGAACACTATTGAATCACAAATACCGTTAAAAAAAATGGGACGTCATACGAAGTGTATCATCAATCGGTCCGCTTTGCAACAAAAAAAGTAGGAAGAGAAAGGATGGTAGCTGGCAACCGGGAAGGGGGAAGGTTCAGGTAGCTTCTTAACAGGATGGGAGGAGAGAACAGAAAACGTAAGATTGTTAACTAATCAGAGACAGGACGGGTTGAGGGGGAGTGGCCAGGACAACAGGGAAGATAATGTTGATCGCAAGCAACATGCAGTTATTGTGAGACGGTTAGTGAACTAGTGAACAGTGATAAGAGTGAACATTGGAACGGAAAGAAAACAATACAGAGGTATGTACTAACAAATATAAGTGCAATGTAATTGTAGAATGTTTCACAAGGTCGGTTGCAATTACCAATCTTAAAGAACAGATGATAGTAGAACGTAGGTTGACCTGAATTCGAGTTAGGCCGATTGGAATTTTTCAAAAGTTGGGAAAAATGGA
>JAGDQP010035398.1:6240-18859 GCA_022664845.1 Lepisma saccharinum
TTTTAAAATCGAATATCCCACGTGCTTATAAAATAAACAAAGATAATGGATCAAGTTTGTTTACATACATTTAATAAATAATGAAAAATGAGGAGCTTTTATAATGACAAATAACATATTTAATCTACAAACCAGATTCGCAATTTTTGTTGACTAATTACATATTAAAGACGAAAATAAATAAAGTAACGAAACAACCAAGCTTTTTTTTTTTTTATGTCATCCCTCGTTCGTCACATGAAATGTGTCTTTCCGAACAAATTTTAAAATAATAATAGTAATAATAAACGCGGGAATATTTCAGGACGCAATATCAATTAACTTTAAACGAAAGAATAATTTTTTTTGTTACTCTTACAATAGGAACTTGCAATTTTGTCTATAGAATTAATAATGTGTCCCTGCGCTATAAGTCACCTGGAATATTTCAACCTTCAAATTTCCATAGGCCTATTCAGAAAACGATCATTAGGATGTTAACGCAACATGCCTTTCTAATGGTCTATTTTCATTAAGCGTCTTTTATCAACATCAACTGCATAATCCAAAAATGCTTTTAAAAACTGTTACCAGTCCTTCACAATTTTTTTAGGTATTAGTCCTCCAGTCACTATTAGTCATGTTCACAGGTTTGAGAGAGAAAAACTGGATATTATGACGTTAATGTCTCGTACCATTATGAGAATTGTAATTAAAGAATGCTATCGATATACTGATTATGATGAAGTTATGGATGTTCTGTTTGGAGGCAAGTTTACGGCTCAGAGATCCTTTGCAAGGTGACCCGATGGTGTTGATGGTTGGATTTCTCTTATAATCAGATGGGCGCGATGTCGTTAAGACGGGTTCAATCACTATTTTCAACATGTCTTTACCGGGGAACAAACCTGGGATCCTTTGATTATTTTAAACGACTCACGTAAGCCCAAATCTAGCGAGGACTAACATAAAGCATCAAAATTTGTAGCTTTTAGACATTCGCAGTTTTTTTTTTTAAGAGAAACCGTTATTCTACGAATTCAAACTCCTCTTTTTGCTAGTTTTTGCCAAATTTCATTGTTTGTAAAATAAAAGTCAGGTTTTAGGGTTTCTATCAAGTCTCCTTTCTCATTATAATCCAGTTTTTAAAACTATATTATTCTATTAGAAGCCTTGCTTTACTTTTGTATTCAAATGTACACTTTTCCACTCTCTTTAAACAAGAGAAAGAACTGAACAACCTGTTTTAAATATGTTACGGGTTTTGGATTTTTATATGACCACTTTAAGGTTTTGAAAAGAGCAATTTTTTCACCCCCTTAATTTCTATTGCGTAGCTTTTCTTTCATATTTTGATATGGTTTACTATACATCGCACATGTTGCCTACAGTAGGGTGTCTACCTATAATGTGTCTCCGAACTGCCGTCGCGGAAGGGCGGAAGCTATAGTGCTGTTACCTCCTATCTACAACTAATTTTATCTTATTTTACCGAGTGGCCGTAGCGCAGTTAGTAGAGCCCTAATTTAGCTTTCGGAAGGTCCTGGGAACAATCCCAGCGGCATGCCCATCCTGACTGAGGTTTCTCGAGGTTTTTTTCCCGTCACATCAGGCGCATGCCAGAAATGTACCTACTCACTAGGCCCTGTTCGATTACCTACCAACCCATCCTGTGTCTCAAATGCTTAAAGGAAATAAATAAAAAAATCTAATTCAAATTCATCACCTAATCCAGTTTGTTAAGCATTATGGCAATGCAGTATAAGAGGAATCCTTTTTGAGTAGATTTTATACAACTATTTATATCTTCTCGCTTTCGCAGTTTACTTTCTGGAAGATGAGATAGATTTATACGTGAGCGGAAATAGAGAACTTTGGAGACCACAACATTGTATCTTTTGCATCAGAACAGCGTAAAACCACTGCCAGTCCTTAAAAAAAAAAAAAAAAAAAAAAAAAAGAACAGAGAGGGGAATTGGAAAAGCGAAAAAAGACTTTAAAAAAGAAAAAGAAATCTGAGTATATACGTACGTATGATAGTATCGTAGAGAAAGAGCGAAACTCGCATCGTGGAAAGCCGTCCGCTAGCTCCGCTTTATTCCACGGACCTTTCCATTAGCGAGGGAAGAGGATTATAGGGGGCAGGGTATAGGGTGGCTTTAAGAGCAAGGGATGAGGGGCAAATAGGAAGGGGGGTGTAAATGACTGCCCAATGTTTGCACGTCTTTTAGAGACGCTGTTGCCAAGGCAAAATGAGGGGATGAGTAGAATAATGAAATAACATCCCTGTTTAAATTTTTCAACCCTCGTTCCTCATTCCCCGGTTTAACAAAAAAAAAAAATGATACAAATTATGAGAGTGGGGAGAAAGCGAAAAGTGAAGGTTTCAAAATGTTCAAATTGCTATTTACGTTTTCTCTACCAATATAAAAAACCGAAGACAAAAGAATAAGAAAAAAAATAAGGGCGGCCCTCAACGAGATGGTTTCAAAAGGAAATAAATATAAAATGATAATAGGAATACTGTCAAGGTCTTTTGGGGTTTTGCATTTAATATATCATATTAAGAGTTATCATTAATTCTTTTAGCGGTTTCATTTCATGACCGGTGTTCCTTTCTTTCTTTCTTTCTTATTGCAGTAACCTGTTCTTGTAATACAACTCTTGAACGGATAAATCATAATTATCGCAAAATGCGTTGACCAATGGTGAGAAACCTAAATGATTTATCGTGCTCTTCTTGCTTAAACATAGTACTAGGACTGAAGGCAAGGTGGGAAAAAAGCTATTATGAAAACGAGTTGAACTGAAACTCAGGTTACCTACAGCGAACTCTTCTGGAAGGGGAAATTTATTTAATATCATGTGGCTAAGAAGAAGAAGAAGAACAGGTATCTTCTTTCTTTATTATTTTCGTTAATAGCAATGAAACTAATTAACAAGGGCACCGTTTCTATTCATCTTGCTATCTCCAGAGAAAACGGTTCACAGAGGAGTCGGAGATTCTATTTCCTCTTGGAGAGGCACTATGAATATATATATATATGTGTGTGTGTGGAGAGAGAGAGGTGTAGATAGGTAGATAGAGGGAGGGAGGGAAGAGAGAGATATAAAGGATAAATAAAGAAAGGACGATTATAAAGCATATTTAAGGTCTTTATAGCTTACATCTTTTTCGTTCATGTACAATTTTATTCTCTGGAAATGTATTAGGAATATTCCGTCTGACGCCAAGCATTATATTCGTGAGTAATATACCCCGGGATCAGCCATCCTGATTGAGGTTTTTCTCTCAGTCACACTAGCCGAATTCCGGAATACCCTTTGCAGCAATGGGAAATCCTTACATTCGACGGTGCATAATGTGGTAGCCTGTGTCTATAAAAGCTGTAGATTTAAACTTCCAATAACATTTTAATTTCAATGTATAATATTCAACATCTCTACCAATTCAAATATCCGCCATAATTTATAGTGTTTTCACTACGAGTTAAAGTGTATATTTTCATTGCACGTAGATAAACAGTCTCGATTTCTTTTTGTTATGTTCGTTATCGAGAATTAAGTAACTTTTTCCAAATAAATAAAAAAAATCAAGGCCTCCAAAAGCATGAGCTAAAAGGGAAAAGAAAATTTGCCTAAAGACTATTTTCTTATTAAGAAAATTCAAATCATTCAAGTCGTGCGATGATACGTTATGACTGCGGCTAGTTTGCATTGACTACAAGAAGATTGTAAATTATTTTGTATCTAAAATATTTTAATACAATAACCTAATATAGTATAGCAGAGTCTCGTTTAACCGAATTTGATGGGACCAAGGGTGATTCGGTTAAATGAAAATTGTGTTCAACCTGAAACATATGATTTACATGTTAAAAGAACAATTTTATTTTAAAGTAAACTAAACAATTTCTCGAACATAGGCTTACTACTATAATGTAATACTATAATGTGCAGTATTTTTATTGATCTTGGTAAGGAATTTTCATATATAATTAAGAGTAGGATAAATCAAATGTAGCATCTCCAAACTGCTAAATCTAAAAAAAAAAAAATAGATTTTACTGCCTCGGGATTCGATTAATCCGGAAATTCGATAAATCGTGATTCAGTTAATCGAGACTTTAGTGTGTATATATATATATTTACTTTGTTCTGCAAATTTAAAGCGGTTTAGATTTTTGAAAAAGTTAATTTTTGTTTTACTTTTAATGCATTTTTTATGTTGCTTTACTAAACTTGGAAATACGGTTCTTTGATGAGATCCTTGAAGGCAACGCAACCTTTATTATGAGTAATTTTGGTTAAATTCCCAGGAGTTAAATTTAATTAAATTTATGTATGGTCTTTAGGCAACTGTGGCTCAGGCCAGGTAGTTAATCAACAGTTGTACAGAAAACAAGCTGCATTCTTTTCGTTTCTGCCTAAGTTTTCCCACATGTATCTTAAAGATACTACAACGAGATCACCACGGGATCGTACTCTACAAAATGTAAAAGGTTTAATCAAAATTGGTACAGCCACTCAAAAGTTATGTCTAGACAAAGAAATAATATGTTGATGTCGAATTCAAAACGCTTTTTCCTCTTTGAAGTTGGATAAAAAGTTTTGTTTATTTCATAGCAAGTATCCTGCCAGTTTCAGACTAAAAAGAGATCTGCAACACTGTCGCAGCATTGCCATACTTTTTTTTTCACGGTGAAAATTATCTGCGAGATTACCAACCCCTATGCAGAGAATAGAAACGTGCTAAGTTTGAATGGGAACAAGGGGAGGCAGCGACGGGCTTTGTTCTATTATCAGAGACACTGCAGACGCAAGTTTGCTCACAGTAAATAAATCATAACTCAGAGCCAAGAAACAGAATGCCTCTATCCACATTCGACCGTACGAAAGGGAGAGAAAAAAGGGCGGTAAATACAATGTTTTCAACTCAGTGAAAGTGATGAAAAGAAAATGGCGGATTATTTTTATAACACATAGATTTCAATGGATATGATACAAGATAAAAGAAGCTGAGTATACGTATACGTGCGGTTTTCTGTGTAATTTCAGACCGACTGGCCAAGAGGTTACGGTATCATATAACTAGAACAATGTGTCAGAAACAGTGTAATTGAACACAATTACACAAGGTCCGTTGTGTACAATAAACTTACATTAAATTGAAAACTTTAATTAAGATAGTTACAAAGGATAGAATTTGAACCAAGAATAGCCATGATTCCGAACCGTATTCCGACTTTTGGCACTAGGCCACGGTTTCTGGGTCTACAGAACGGTAGTTTTCGATAACAGAAAAAAAAAAGTAGTTTATGATGCTTTTGCAACATGTTGACGTAATCATATTTTCCATATTTTTTTTCTCAGTCCTATGAGAGGTGTAGAAGTGCACCTTCATTTTATTTGTCTTATTCGCTTTCTTTTACATTGCTTTCCCCGAACGTAAAAACTCTCTCATCAACATACATGTTGATTTAACGTTGAGAAAGTTGGTAAATATTCATCTTTTCGACGTTATATTCTGCTTGCCTGAAATGTCGAAAAGAGTGGCATTAAACGGTTTTGGTAGCGTTCAATTAATCTTGTGCTACTCAAGTTCATGCTAATAAATCGAAAATTTAAATTTAAAAAAAATGAATTAAATCCAGTCAATTTTTGACATGGAAAAATTAAGATGATACACATTTCAGGATCGATTTGATGTGTGTGTGTGTGTGAGAGAGAGAGAGAGAGAGAGAGAGAGAGAGAGAGAAGAATTTTATTCGGAGTATCGGTTTGAACAAACACAGCCCTACAAATTGAAGATCAACATGATATTGATAGTATTACCATCTAGAGTAAAATATCTTTCGTGTGAAAAGCAACACAATAATTGCACACCATTAGCTTGTGTTTCATTATCTTCAAGTTTGTTACGTTTTGCAATGCGGAAAAATCTCTATTAATTAAATTAACTTTATATTCACGTTAACTATTTTCTGATACCCTACAAACTACCGTAGCAAGTACTCATTCAAAATGATAAAGTGGGACATTATGATACTTATAGTCTTGAAATATATATTTGACATTAGCTCGTATTCCCTGATGATGATGAACATGAAAAAGAAAAAATGTTATTAAGTAAGAATGCTTTGGCAAGAACATTCATTTGGAATCATTTCACTTCGACTTATCTGCAGAACATTTCGCGTCTACTGCGAGAATATGAATTAGCAACACCGAACCTGTGTGATTGAACATAGGACCTCTAAACTCCGAATAGCGTTAAAGACACGAGACACTTTCTTGTAGAAGTGAGCATTTATTCGAAGTAAATATTCTGTTCTGCGTTGAAGCGAACTTGTGAAAAACAATCACTTCTACCAAAAGCAACAGAATCTTTCACAAAATATTCAAGTGACTAACATAACAAAGTTTCCTGTTATTTCTCCTATGAGGAACAAAAGCTTCCTTATGATAAACACGGTAATTCAACGCCAGAGGTAAAAGAAGTAACTACAATTTAATAAATATAAATGATATGATGATTGTGAATGAGTAACAAGAACTTAGTTTTCTTTTTCTAATTTAACATATTTATTTCAGATTTAATTGATGAGAAAAACTTGAAAATTTCCTTATGACATAAGCAAAGACTAAACTAAAATAGACTTAAAGACAAAAAAATGAAATTCAAGAAACTGATTGCATGAAATTGTATGCAGATTCTCCCCCAAAATGAATAAATTTTTCTGTTTCAGATGTGAGCAGGTGAATACTCTGAGAGTTCGATCTTTACCCTGCATGAAAGGTCTTAAAGGAGTAGTTTAGATAATGAACATACTCCCTGCATTCATTGAACAGAGACCTACATGTATGTATCTTCTTCCTTTTCCGTTTCACTTAATTGACATGAATATGGTTCAATACTAAGAATCTCCATGATATTGTATTTGCTGATTTGGAAAGTTAAGTCATCACTAAGATTACAGTGATAATTATTTCATATTTCTAAATGTAATACAGTAGGGTCCCGCTAATCCGAACCCCGTAATTCGAAATCCGGATAAACTGAACAGAGCCCAGGGAAAATATGCTGAACTCGAAGTACAGAAGTACAGGGTACAATTTTAATTACATACTGTAATTAAAGTATGGTACTGTTCATTATAAAAAGCTCAAGGATATAGGCCTACTAAATAAGTGTAAGTTACAATGAGAGTGAGGATATTTCGAACTTTTGCTAATCCGAACAGGGCACAGCCCCAATTAGTTCCGATTAGCGGGACTCTAGTGTATTTCAGTTTTGTAATTAATGAATCGCCTTTGTAAATTTCAATAGAACTCCTATTTAATGTATAGACTAATATCAATTTCATTTCTTCCATAGGAGGCTTATCAATATTGTTATGTCAGGAAATGACAGATATGGAGACGAAAGCTAGTTAGCATTGTCGACGAGACGAGATTTAGGCTGTCCCGTCTCGAAAATATCTTATCCAGAGAGTGTCTCGCCTCGAAAAGATGTATACTTTCCATATACGAGACCTCTGTCTCATCTAGTTTTCGAGAGCCATTTCTCTGTCTCGTCTCGTCTCGTGGCAACACTAGCCTACTGAACGATCTTTTTCACATCTTTTTCCTTTTGTCTTTGGTGGATTAATAGCAAATGATTTAGACATGCAATACGATTATATAGCGATTCAAAATGTTTAACTGTTGATTAGTTTTTCCAGTAATTACGTAATAGTCATAATGCAAATTCTTTGCTTTCCTTCTATTTCCTTTCATGGACAATACACAGTAACATATTCCATTGTCTACAAGAAGTTTCCTTACCTAAACAATCCAAGATTTAAGTCGAAACCTGGTTTGTAGTGTACGTACAGTACAAACGATTACCAATTAAGGACAGATATAATCTTAAGAAAGAAAAAGGAAAATATAAATTTTCTAAAAACCTTAAGTTATCGTAGTTTTAACAGATCATTACCGTATGGGAACGTTTTTAAATTGAAAAATAGTCCGTTTGATTTAGTTCTTCTATCATTTTTCCTCTTTGTGGATGAGATCCTTTTTGTCACTTATTAGCTGGACGTTTAATATACTTACAAAACAAATTTAATTTGTAGTATGGGCACAAAAGGCTTATAAATGTACACTCAAATTCATAGAAAATGGCTAGTGGGCACTGGAAATCTTTTTTGCCAATCCCTAAGCTACACAATTTGACAACACGAAGTTCATATATGTTCGAAGAAAATTTTCAAACCAATGTCCTAAAGCTTTTGGACTAACTTAAAAATCCCATTTGACATACTTGGAATAGTTAAAGTAGTTTGCAACACTGGGAAATTGGCAAATAGAAGTCTGCCATAGGGAAGAGTTACATTGTCCACACAAGGAAATAAAAAAGAATCCCATAAGGGCAGCTGCAACATGTTAGTTTTGTCATTGAGCTCTGCTACTTCCCATCTATAATTTGCTGTCAGCAATCCGGACTAGACTGTTGTTCATAGGTTTACACAAGCTAAGAAAATATGGGCCTACACCATCTCTGGCATTTTGCAGCCTAATCCTCTAATAATAATATAAAAAAAAGGAGGAGAACATCATACTCTGCACAATTCAGTATCGATGTTCCCAAACGTTTGCAGCCACATCTTGTATTATTCTTATTCGTGTTAAAGTGATAATTTCGAGCAATATAAACTTAATGCTCATAATCTGTCTATGCTATTGGCTAAACTTTTATTTTCTTGTTCGTTTCTTTTTTTAAATAATCTTCTTAGAAGACTAACGTGTAAGCTTTGTATATAAAACTGTTTATACAAGACACAAAGTAAAAGTATAAACTCAGTTCATTTCATTTAAGTCGAGTACAACTTAATAAGTACAACTAAATAAAAAAATGTTGTATGTTTTAATTATTAACATGTCAAACGACCTGTATTTGAATATAGGTCAAGCCTATTACCCATCCTCATACAAAGCAAGGGATTCTACTTGCTTGCCTAAATTGGGTTAAAATAAGAAAAAAAATATCTCATGTTAGATCTCCAGTGATCAGCATCGGCCAAGTTCTTCAGCATAACCCATGAACATAGCACTTTTTACAAGGAAATTAATTGATTTTCGATGAGAAAAGCTCAAAATTTTGGATAAGCTAGCTACTACGTAAGCTAAGCGGTCGCCCTTACGTAAGCAAGATAATAATTCGGTCTTGAAATTTGTCATTTTGAGGATATATTCATTGATTCATCGATCATCAAAACTACTTCCAATATATCTGGTATAGATGTAAGGCTTAGCATACAAATAAAGCAAAAATATCGTAACCTTCCTCTTTGGAACACAAATGCCAGAAAAATGGCTGTGGTGGGGGGCATAAGACCCAGGAGCATTGTACCTAGTTTTAACTGGTGCAGTCCAGGAGAGCACAAATGCGCTCGTAGTACACAAAATAGACCACGAGCGCACAAAATGCTAAATAATTTGAATACAATAACAAATATTGATACTGATTGTGTAGCCTGTGATCTTGGCTCCTTCTATGTTGCAGAAACAATTTACTAATAGGCCCACACTTGGTGAGAAACGTTGATCCAATGCGTTTCTCCTAGATATTCAAGTTTTCATATTTCCTGATGTAGTTCATATTCATAAGTTTATTAATTTTAATTATTTGATGACTTCATATGAATAATGACCTCATCCAGTCACGTAATTCACGTGATAAGATTGCGGAAAACTCTGGAAAATTTGGATTTCAGGGCTCCGTTTGCACAACGGTGATCCGTAGTCAGCAACATCAGCTACTAGACCACGGGGACTGAATTTATTATTATTATTTGTAGTAGTAGCTGTATTGAAACCGAAGTCTAAACATTGCCTAGAAATCGTGTCAATCCGATTACTGGCATTACCATAATTTCATTATTCTCCTGTTCTATTGTTCAATGTTCTTTGAAGTTGAATAAATATCTGAATTCAACATATGATATGAGAAGAAATTATTCATTTAAAATGTCAAGTTTACAATTGAATCGCTGATTGCAAAAGCACCCTAAGTCACATAACACAAAGGTGGACTTAGGGTGTTTTTGAAAGCAGCGTTTCAGTTACTATGTATCAGGAATTCAGAATTTTCTGACACCATTCTAAAAAGATGGCAGAAGTTATTAATTGATTTTTCATTTACAAAACAGTGCAATGGGAAACAATCTTAAGTATGAGCTATAAAAATAAACTTCAACAGCTTTCGAATGTACATAATTTTAAAAAGGAAACAATATTTGTTATTAAAATTTAAAAAAGAAACCAGTCTCAAGTTGTCACAAAGTTCTAACAAGAGTGGATGGGTTTGTTCATCCCTCCCTCGTCTCCCTCTGATCACATACACACACACACATACATAAGCTCGCTAGCTTTGGTAGTCGTGGTCACCAGTCCAACAAAGATAAGGCCTCCGTCCTGATATGATGTGACCATCATGCAATATTAGGGAGTCCAAAACACCGGCAGCCACCCCGCTTATCTAGCCACGCCATGCTTATTGTCCCTGCTCTACTCCCGCAACCAAACATCTCTCTCTCTCTCTCTCTCACACACACACACACACACACACATATACATACATGCACATAGAAGCTTCCCTTCCTCCCGTTACTATAGCAACTAAATGAGTTTTGATGTGAAACGGATTAAGCGCTATTATTCAGCATCCGTGGCGGACCCCAACCAAGTAGTGAAATGGATACCTAAATATTGGAGTTACGAGAAAAGTAATTTCTCTCTCTCTCTCTCTCTTGGGCCAAGAGGAATGCGCAGGAAATTGGAAGAAAACGAGATCAATTACTTTCTCGTTATCGGCACAGCACTTCACTCTTCACGCGCCCAAACACACACACACACAACCTAAAGGCTTTCCAAATAAGATTCTTGTCTGCCCCGCCCTTCCCTCCGCTTCTCCCGCTATCGGAAGTAAAGAAAGGAGAGGACAGAAAAGATTGAAAAATCTTTTCGAGTAGAAAATATAGTTGTTTTGAGTATTTAAGCATGAAATTTAATTAGCAATATATTCGCTACATGCATGAATGCTAAAGTTATTTTGGTATTGTTGTTGCGAATTTAAAACATACTTAACTTCACATTAGATCTTGGAACTGACTCCTGTACATCAAAACAACACTAAAATGTTACAGCGTGGCTCATAAATACGAGAGAAATGTTACTTTTCACGTTATTTTGTTCTGTACACTTTTTTAAGTAAGGCATTGCAATTAATAACACATATTAATGAAACTGTTTTTTAAAAAATTACATTGTTGTTTCCTAGTACTGTGTCTGAGAACAACTGAAAATAAATTGAAAAATCTCAAAATAAATTGAGGGGTGTTTTCACAAAACTCAGTATCTACATAAAAACCTGTTTTTCTGAATAACTATTTTCTATAAAAATACTCCCATATAGATACGATAAACAAAATCATATTTCAATGTCTATTTACTTATATATATCAAGTTTAACCTAATTTTTATAGCGGCACTCGATTCTCCTGGTCCAAAAACATAAGGATATGTTAAAATCTGAAAACTGACAATAATGCAGATACCTATTTTGTGAAAACACCCCTCAATAATTATTGTTCTGAGACAATTAAAATTTATAGTCGATTATTCTACAGGTAGTTCCAATAAAGAACTTTAAATTTCTCTCCCATAGAAAATAATATGCATTCACTTGCGCTTGTACGTACTAATTGCCTGGCTGAAATAATACAGAATGCACACCACTCTTTGTCAAGCAGTCTTTGCTTTTCATATATTAGTTCTTCCGTGGTTGAAGGCCGTTTTGAAGATTGTATAATGCTAATATATTTTGATTTTTTAATTTTTAATTTGGAAGCAATTAGATGGCTTTTGATATGAAGATATGTTTTATTTCAACGAACTTACAGACTTCTACAGTAGCCACTCGTCAGACAGAAGAAGCCTCTAGTTGTGCTAATTGTAGGTGTACATTTGACGGTATAGAAGTCTATCCTCGCACTCGCGATGGAGGTCTATCTTCACACCCGAGGTGGAAATCCATCCTCACGCTCGCGAAAGATCCGCCCTCGCCTTTGCCAGGGAGATCTAACCTCAACGTCACTCAACCTCGCCCTCGCGGGACTAATCAAACCTTATTCTCATAAGAGATTTCCAAGATCGCCCTTCCTCAACACCTCTACCTCAGAAATGGCTTTCGCTTTCCATATACGGTAATGAACATACCTAATGAGAAAATAAATATGCCAGGAAAATTCTCGACCGTTTTCAGATTAGTGCAGAATGGATTATATACTAATCTCTTTCTACTTCCCACATCCTGCCGAGGCGTTCAGTTTCAGAATCATTGCTGTAGACAATATCTGATTCAAGATTTTTATCCTGGGCAGATACTTTCACTCCCTGGGTAGTCATGAATCAGCATATTTAAAACTTTTAATGCACGACGTTTCGTCTATAAGCTTTAGATTTGCTGAAATGACCAACAGTAAGCGAAAGCTATGAAGTTACAAGTTCTGAACGAACAAATGTAATTATGCTTTTCCACGACTTATTACTTTCGCTCTATCAAACTATTTTGCATTTTAAAAAAAAAGTTTTT
>JAGDQP010035399.1:0-19610 GCA_022664845.1 Lepisma saccharinum
TTCAAATAAAGTTACATTTCTCTAGCTCAAACGGTGTCGAAAATGATGTTTGGCCGGCCATTTTGAACCAAAAATGGCGACTTTCCCCCCCCAAAAATAATATTTTCCTAAACTACTAGTTATGATACACCTTTATGCTAAATTTCGTACCTCTAGCTCAAACGTGGTGGAAAATGGATTTTTAAGTCCGCCATTTTGGATCCAAGATGACTTCTTTTGGCAAATTGTGTAATATTAACGTATTATTGATAATGTAATTCCATACCAAATTTCATTTCAGTAGCCACAGCGGGTTAGACTGTGTATTCTATACAACAATGAATTTGGTGGCAATTTTGGATCCAAGATGGCGATTTTGAATACATCAGGAAACATTTCGTAGCCTACTAATGACGTTGTATCTGCATACCAAATTTCGTTTCAAAATCCCCAGCCGTTTAGGCTGTGACTTCTAAACAACAATGGGTTTGGCGGCCATTTTGGATCCAACATGGCAATTTTTGAAAATGTCGGATTTTCCCCGTTACCTACTCATGATCCTACACCTTCATACCGAATTTGGTGTTTCTAGCTCCAGTAGTTTGGCCTGTGAATTTTGATGATCAGTGAGTGAGTCAGTCAGTCAGTCAGTGAGTGACCATGCGGCTATATAATATATGGACCCACTTTGCTTCGCTAGGGGGTCTTCCCCCAGACCTCCGTGGAAGCTGCGCTCCCAGCATCAGCATTAGGGGGGCTGGGCCCATCTTTTTCATTATCATACACTTTCTGTCGGACTGTGTTTCCATGGTACAATTATATCACCCTCCAGGGCGGGCTGCGCCCCATGTGGGTATTTTTCACTATTTTTTTTTTACCTACTCGTCATGGTACTCCTTCATACCAAATTTCGTTTGTCTAGCTTTAGTCGTTCAGATAATGGTTTTTCGGGAGGGCATTTTGGATTAATGATAGAACTTTCCCAAAATTTATATTATTTCCGTAAACTACTAGTTATGATACATCTTTATTCTAAATTTAGTTTCTCTATCTAAACCGTTGTGGAAAATGGATTTAAAAGTCCGCCATTTTGGATCCAAGATGGCGTCCTAAGATACATAGTTTAATATTTTGTTAACATACTATTGATATTTTACCACTATGACAAATTTTATTTCAGTAGCCCCAGCGGTTTAGCCTGTGTATTCTATACAACAATGAATTTGCCAGCCATTTTGGATCCAAGATGGGGTCTTTGAACACATCTCGTAATATTTTCGTAATCTACTGGTAATATTCTACTGTCCTACCAAATTCTATTTCAATAGCCCCAGCCGTTTAGGCTGTGTATTCTATACAACAATGGGTTTTGGCGGCCATTTTGGATCCAAGATGGCTACTTTTTCAAATTCTCCGATTTTTGCCTTTACCTACGGATGATCCTACATCTTCATACCAAATTTGGTGTTTCTAGCTCCAGTAGTTTGGCCTGTGAATTTATATGGGTGTCAGTCACTCAGTGTCCATGGGGCTATATAGTATATAGACTCCATTTGCTTCGCTGGGGGCACTGCTCCCAGCCCTCGTGGGGGCTGCGCCCCCTTTGTCTTTACCAAAATCTCTCTGCAGGACTACACCACCATGGTGTGCATCTGCACCCTTCCACGGGGGATGCGCCCCCAAAAGGGAGGTTTACCCCATTTATTGTAACCTACTCTTGACCATACACCTTCATACAAAATTTCGTTTCATTAGCTTCATTGGTTTGGAAATGCTGTTTTTGGGCGGCCATTTTGGATTCAAATTTACGACCGTTTGAACGTTTTCTTATATTAGCGTGACCTACTTCTGATGGTACACCTTCAGGTAAAATTTCATTTATCTAACTCAAACGCTGTGGAAAAGGCTTTCGGGTGGCCATTTTGATCCAAGATGGAGACTTTTCCAAAATGTTGTCATATTTTCCTAGAGTACTTGTCATAGTGCACCTTTTTGCCAAATTTCGTATCTTTAGCTCAAACAGTGTCGAAAATGGATTTTTGTCCACCATTTTGGATCCAAGGTGACGATTTGGATATGTAGTGTAATATTTTAGTAACCTACCAACGAAAATGTACTTCCATGGCAAATTTCATTACATTAACCCCAACCGTTTAGGATGTGATTCCATGCAACAATGGGGTTAGTGGCCATTTTGGATCCAAGGTAGCGACTTTCTCAACTTTTTTTTAGTATTTTACTAACCTACTGGTGATAATACACCTTGATGCTAAATTTCATATCTCTCTCAAACTGTGTGGAAATCGATTTTTAAAGTCCGCCATTTTGTATCCAAGATGGCATCTTTGAATGCATCGCTTAATATTTTCGTAACCTTCTAATGAAAATATAACCTCATACCAAATTTCATTCGTCATGGTAAACCTTCATACCAAATTTCGTTTGTCTAGCCTTAGTGGTTTAGAAAATGGGTTTTCGAGCGTCTATTTTCGATTAAAGATGCCGAATTTTTTAACGTTTTTTTTTATATTGTCGTGGCTTACTCGGGGGTTCTCCAGCTCAAATTGTGTCGAAAATTACTTTTTGAGCGGCCATTTTGGATCCTAGTTGGGAATTTTAGCAAAATTTTGTAAAATTTTGCTAAACTGCTAGTTATGATACGCCTTTATCCCAAATTTGGTATCTCTAGCTCAAACAGTGAAGAAAATGAATTGTTTGGTCCGCCATTATGGATCCAAGATGGCGTCTTTGTGTACATTATGTAATATTTTTATAACCTGCTAGTGACAATGTGCCTTATTACCAAATTTCATTTCCGTAACCTTAGCCGTTTAGGCTGTGTATTCTATACAACAATAGGTTTGACGGCCATTTTGGATCCAATATGGCGACATTTTCAACATTTTGTAATATTTTTCTAAACAACTTGTGATGATGTACCTTCATACCAAATTTCGTGTTTCTATCCCAATCGGTGCGGAAAATAGATTTTTAGGCTCCACCATTTTGGATTCGAGATGGCGTCTTTGAATACATAAGGTAACATTTTCCTAACCTATTAGTGATGTACCTGCGTACCAAATTTTATTTCAATAGCCCAGTCGTTTAGACTGTGGATTTAATACAATTGGTTTGGTGTCCATTTTGGATCCAAGATGGCGACTTTTTCAAAATGTCGGATTTTTTTCATTTACCTACTGATGGTCCTACAAATTCGTACCAAATTTGGTGTTTCTAGCTCCAGTAGTTTGGCCTATGAACTTTGATGATCAGTGAGTGAGTGTGTGTGTGTCAGTCAGTCAGTGACCATGGGACTATATAGCATGTAGATTGGACCAAATGTCTTATGGACGAAAAATCCGTTGGACCAAAAGTCGATTGGACGAAATGTCTTGTGGACGAAAAATCCGTTGGCGAAATGTCTTGTGGACGAAAAATCTGTTGGACGAAATGTCTTGTGGACAAAAAATCCATTGGACGAAATGTCTTGTGGACGAAAAATCTGTTGGACGAAATGTCTTGTGCACGAAATGTCAATGGACTAGATGTCCCTGGACTAAATATCGTATGGACAAAACGTCACCCGGCCGTAGAAATAAGCGCGTATAAGATTATTTTCCGTATGAGTACAGATGATAAACGTAATCACTGACAGCTAACTGGGCAATAACACTCTCTTTTACTGATAAAAAGTAGAGGAATTCGCTGTAATGTATATAATTTACTCCTGTCTGTTAAGCAACCACGCACTGAGCCGCCGTACCTCAGAGGTAGTGCGTTGGCGTAGCATTCGGGAGGTCGTGGGTTCAATCCCAGCATCCGGTCGTGGGTTCAATCCCAGCATCCGGTCGTCCGACCATCCTGACAGGTTTTTCTAGGGGTTTCATCAGTCAAACCACGCAAATACCAGGATAGCACCCTGGCCGACAGCTACCCTTGTGTTTTCCCCTCCCCTATCGAGGCCTGAGTCTTAAATGCCTAAAGCCATAAATAAAAAAAAATATGCAAACACGCATATTTTTAAAATCTTACCGCAAATGGGTCTGTTTCATAAATCGACTAGCACCCCTAAGTTTTGCCAAGCCTCCCTACTGTTTTCGTAGCTACTGGCCTGGAGAAACAATATGTCGAATCAGTCGGGTCTGTATCCAGTGAGGAGAAAGACATGTGTCTACAGCTACAAAAGTTCTTCCTGATCGAAAATGATCTTTCAATCACTCAACAGAAAATATTACTTTGAATTATCTGCATCGGACAGAAATAACAAAAAGGCAGTAGGTTGTACAGTATTTGGATGTTCACATGCCCTTATAAATTTCCTCTGTCGACATCACTGGTTAAATCCATGAATAGGGGGGCCACTGTGTGAGCCGACAAAATTTAGCTGGGCCAAGGTCCACATTTGGCGGCGCCTACGGCAACATACGTCAGACATCGATCAAGGAAGGGCAGTGAGATATATATATCTAATGTAACACATTTGGTTGAACATTGCCCATTGTCGTTGTTTTAAAGTTAGCATACCATACTAGTAACTAGCAGTATTAAATCTGCCTTGAAAGGCAAAATTTAGATTTTTTATTATGTAAGCGTGCCGATGTGTCATTTGATATATCTAACTTTTAGCCATGTGATTTAAAAAAATGTTCCAACGAATGGATAAATAAATGATAACCTACATCTACTACATCTACCCCTACATCTACTCCTACATCTACTACACCTACTCCTACATCTACTACACCTACTCCTACGTCTATGACTACATCTACTCCTACACATACACCTACTCCTACTCCTACCTCTACTCCTACTTCTACTCTACACCTACTGCAACATATACAAAACTGTCAGCACTGCGGGTTTCGACCTCCGTGAGCCTTCGGCGCTTCACTCAAGCATAAGATCTCAAACTCTTCAGCCCTGTGGGCTTCACTTCCCCAGCGCCTACGGCGCCTTCCTCCCGCGTGCGCTCGAAAAGTCTCAGCCCTGCGGGCTTCACGTCCCCAGCGCCTACGGAGCATTGCTCGCGCGTTAGCTCCAAAATTCTCAGCCCTGCGGGCTTCGCGTTCACAGCGCTTAAAGCGCTTTGCTCGCGTTTGCATTCGAAAACTCTCAGCCCAGAACATACGGCGCTTTGCTCGCGCATGGGCTCGGAAGCTCTCAGCCCAGCCGGTTTCGCGTCCACAGCGCCTACGGAGCTTTGCTCGCGTGTGCATTCAAAACTCTCAGCCCTGCGGGCTTTGCATCCCCAGAACATACGGCGCTTTGCTCGCGCATGGGCTCGGAAGGTCTCAGCCCTGCAGGCTTCGCGTCCGCAGCGCCTACGGAGCCTTGCTCGCTCATGTGCTCCAAGACTCTCAGCCCTGCGAGCTTCGCGTTCACAGCGTCTACGGCGCTTTGCTCGCGCATGCGCTCGGAAGCTCTCAGCCCTGCGGGTTTCCCGTCCCCAGCGTCTACGGCGCTTTGCTCGCACAAGCGCTTGAAAACTCTCAGCCCTGTGGGCTTCGCGTTCACAGCGCCTTGCTCGCGTATGCGCTCGCAAAAACTCGCAGCCGTGCAGGCTTCACGTCCGCTGCGCCTACGGCGCTTTGCTCCCGCAAGCGCTCGGAAGCTCTCAGCCCTGCGGGTCTCGAGTTCCCAGCGCCTATGGCGCTTTCCACGCGCATGCGCTCGAAAACTCTCAACCCTGCGGTCTTCGCGTCGCCAGCGCCTACGGCGTTTTGCTCGCGCATGGGCTCGAAAATTCTCAGCCTTGCGGGCTGCTCGTCCTACGTCTACTGCAACATATAATAACCTGTCAGCACTACAGGCTTCGACCCCCTGCGCCTTCGGCGCTTCACTCACTCATAAGATCCCAAACTCTCAGCCCTGTGGGCTTCGCATCCCCAGCGCCTACGACCCTTTGCTCTAGCATGCACTCGAAAACTGTCAGCCCTGCGGACTTCGCGTCCCCAACGCCTACGGCGCTTTGCTCGCACATGGGCTCGAAAATCCTCAGCCCTGCGGGCTTCACGTTCACAGCGCCTACGGCCCTTTCCTCGTGGATGCGCTCGAAAACTCTCAGCCCAGCGGGCTTCGCAACTCGTACACCCTCCAATATGTGTATTTTACGAAAACCAATTATGGACTCGTGGGGGCAAGCCCCTCCGAACCCCACTTATTTCATGTAAATATTGCTATGATACTCAAGAGTCGATTCCCTCAACTCCCATATCCCTAGAATACATATTTGGCCCGTTGCTAAGGTGGTTGCTAGGGTAAACAAAGTGTCACAACATTTGTTTTCAAGTGTACATTCGATTGCACCAACTCCTATGTCTCCACGATGTATAGTTTGCCCGTTACTAGGGTGGTTGCTAGGGTAAACATTGTGTCCAAAGTTTCGTGTTCGAGTGTAGACTCGATTGCAGCAAGTCCCATGTCTCTACGATGTATAGTTTGGCCGTTGCTAGGGTAAACAAAGTGTCCCAAGTTGTCAAACATACTTCAGAGTCGATTGCCGGAATTTCTAGGTCTCCACGATATATACTATAGTCGTTGCTAGGGTGGTTGCTAGGGTAAACAAAATGTCAAACCTTTTTTTATCGAGTGTACAATCGATTGCACCAAGTCCTATGTCTCTACGATGTATAGTTTGCCCGTTACTTGGGTGGTTGCTAGGGTAAACAATGTGTCAAAAGTTTCTTGTTCGAGCGTAGACTCGATTGCACCAAGTCCCATGTCTCTACGATGTATAGTTTGGCTGTTGCTAGGGTGATTGCTAGGGTAAACAAAGTGTCAACACTTTTTTTTCGAGTCTACAATCGATTGCACCAAGTTCAATGTCTCTACGATGTATAGTTTGCCCGTTGATAGGGTAAACAAAGTGTCCCAAGTTGTCTAACATACTTCAGAGTTGATTGCCGTAACTCCAAGGTCTTCACGATATATAGTATAGCCGTTGCTAGGGTGGTTGGTAGAGTAAACAAAGTGTCAAAACTATTTTGCTTCGAGTATACAATCGATTGCACCAAGTCCCATCACTCTACGATGTATAGTTTACCCGTTGCTAGGGTGGTTGTTATGGTAAACAATGTGTCACAACTTTTGTTTTCGAGTGTACATTCAATTGCACCAAGTGCCATGTCTCTACGATGTATTGTTTGGCCGTTGCTAGGGGGATTGCTAAGGTATACAAAGTGTACTTAGTGACGTCATACCCCCCCCCCCCTTCCTTCCAATATCCCATTTATAATATGCATTTAATATATAGGTAGTGATGTCATAGTCCCCTGGTCCTGTACACAACATCCATATACTATATTATATACTTGTATTATATAGCTAGTGACGTCATAGCTCCCTTACCCTGTTCATTTTCCATTTAATATATTCCTAGTGACGTCACAGCCCTCTTGTCTTGTACGCAACGTTCATATACTTATATTATATACATTTATAACATAGCAAGTGACGTCATAGACCCTACCCGGTACATCATCCATATACTACTGTATGCATTTAATACAGTGAGTGACGACATAGCCCCTACATTGATCTCCCTTATGGCCATATGCATAATGCTACATACTACTAAGAGAGCAAGCCAAATTACATTTAACATGGGAAGCATTAAGGACACGTGCACTCGGAAAATATCGAGGAGAAAAAACTCATTTTTGACCCAGAATTTCCCGGGAACAGTTCGTTTACACGAAAAATGAAGGCCGTCTGTCAACCAGTTATACTACTTTAAACAAAACGTATATCTCACATTTTCTCTGGGGCTCACCCAGTATAGGGATGCGCATGACCGCAAGCCCTTTTCCGTCGGTTTCAAATGTCGAAAATCGACAAAACGTGTTTTTTGACCTTGAATACCGGGAAAAGTAACTTGCAGAGTCGAAATTTTCATAGCCCAAGTCACACTTACGGTAATTTTAATGACATCTTATATGTCATATATATTCGCCGACATGCGTTCTAGTACATGTCCACCTCCATAGAACGTGTTTCGTCGGTTTTCAACTGTGTCAAGGTCACAGCTCTTGCCTCCATTTTGAATTTTTCCCGCCGACACCCATGTTGCCATGGCAACCAAACCCCATCTAAAACCTGCCCAAAGGATGTAGGATCTCAAGTTTGAAACTGCTTGGCGCTTCGCGCAGCCATTGCTGCGCAATGCGCGCGCAACTGCGTTGCGCCCTTATTCCTTTGTTATAGATAACTAAATATGACGAGTTCGAATTCCGTTTACGCCAATTGAAGAGAGAAAACGCGAAGTATAATCACAAAACTCCACTGGATGAGGAAGAAATTTCCACTTCCTCAGCGATGTAATCACCTTAACGCAAAAACAATGAGACCTCGGAGAGGCCGAGTTGTTGGTGCGTTCGATTTCTGTGCGTGTCGTCACGGGTTTAATTCCCCTTGGACTCCATTGAAAGGAGTGGTTCGGAGCCTCCTTTAAAACAATCATCTGTCAGACATCAGTTCTTAGAAGCTCACCGACTTGTTAAGGAGGTTAATAACAAATCAATCAAAATTTTGAAAATTATGGCTGTGAAATTGCTTGGAATACTATTCCTCCTTAAACCTGCATACATCCGTTCGCAGAGCATTAGACAAATATTTTATTACCGCTATGAACAGTAGACAAGTAGAGGGGTGTTGCTATGATTAAGTTGCTACTCTTCCCTACCAAGTTAAATACCGACCCCGACCCGGACAGCGGCCCAACCAATTAGAAGTCCGAGGATGGACGGCGCAACCCATAAGTGACGTTTGGTCGTCGGGCCACCGTCTTACCGGTATATTGTTGTAGCCCTGCCCAGAACCCGCCCGTCGACGTCGACCTCACTTTTGCCGACAAAATGCCGATGTCTCCTGGCTTGCTAAGTCCATTCGTTTTGTCAGAAGTGATTAAAAGAGTAAATAGGAACAGGATGATTAGTTTGAAATTTGAATTAAATTATTATCAAAATAAGAAAAGCAGTGCTGTACCATCTGAGCCATAGCTACTTTCTTATGAAAGAGTCCGAAGCCTCACATGAGCTACAAATTGTTCTTAGGAATTCAATCGGAATAACAATTGGATTAATTTGTGAACTTTAGATATCTCAGCTCAGGCCTTCATACAGACAATACCAGTATAAACAATTAAAGACTCACATCAAATTACTCGTTGGTAGGTACACGGGTTCGAACTCCGCGGCCAGTCATTGTGGTTGAGGTTTCCCAGTCATCACCCTAGGAGAAAACCTGGGAAAACCCTCACTCAGAATTGGTGGCCGCTGGGATTCCTACGAGTAAAATGTCAACAGGGCGAAGTCGGTCTATCGCCTCGGATTTTGTGAACCGCCGTCGCATGCCGTGGTGCCACATAGCTGCGTTTTTCAGTGACCCAAAGTGAGACCGTTATTTCCTTGAGGGTATATTGCGCACAGTAGTGATTCATATTCAACTGAACTTTTCGCATTATCTTCGCTATTACATATTACTTGGTGAGTAAACGTTTCCACTGTCTGCGATGGGATTTGGACATCCAACTGCCAGGGACGAGATTTTGAAGTATGTTACTCTAACTGCTCGTCTATGCTAGTCTTCCAGCTGGGTAATGTTTTTGTAATCCTCTTGTGTTACGAAGACAATTGACAAACTTGTTTACAAAAGCTACTATCCAGATAGCACTCAAACTTGTAGTAAGTATGTGCGAGGCTTTACATTGGTAGTTTGAACAAAGTTTGGGATGGCGTTGCTGCAAAATTTCCACAATCTTGCAGCAAATGTGTGAGTTGAAACTTGCAAAATTTTCTACAAACTTGGAAAGCCAAGTTTGCTACAAGCTTGTATGAGATCTCTGTTAGTCCTCCAAAGGTTTTTGAACTTATACCGGAATAGGACAGCTGGTGGTTGCACCACATATCCCACCATATTCCAGACCATGAAGCGTGAAAACCTGGTCGTTGGGTGGGATTATAATGCGGAAGGGTCGAAATGGAAAAGAGAAGCACATCAATATCGGCCGACATGAATAATGTAATATTTGTGTATATTTAGATAGTACCTCCAAGATAGCGCCGAAACTTGCAATAAGTTTGTATTGCATTGCTGCAAACTTGCTACAATTTTGTAGCAAACATGCGAGTTGAAACTTGATACAAAGTTGGAAAGTCAAACTTGCTACAAGCTTGTATCTTTAAACATCAATCCTGTGGCGGAAAAAGATTTCTAATACCTGCACTGGGGCTCGAACCTATGTTCTTCAGCTTTGTTTATAGTCGACCATTCTAACCACTTCTCTGTTGCGCCACGCCAATTTTTATTTTGCTTGTTCTTTTACGTTTCGAAACGACAATTTCTTAAGTAAATACAATGATATGGTGAAATTCGAAACTGTGAATGCACATTAATTCTGTTTCAGTGCAGTCAAGCCTGTTTGTTGATTTTAAGCAAAGCGAGCCTCTTCAGGAAAAACATAAAAATATGTATACTTTATTCTACTGCTCGGATCGATATTATGTTTCAGTTATGGTGTTTGTATTGTGTATAATGAAGAGAGTATAATTGAAGACCTGAATCGCAAAACATCCCAAGTCCACTTTTTTCGTATTTTCATTTTTTCTGTTCGTCGGTATCTATGTTCTAAGGGCACTTACATAAAAATCACATCCTAAACCCACCACAGAAACCCTTTTATATTACACAATAATTTTCGCTGAATAGGATAACATACGAACAACTTATATTGTTTTTCCTTCCTCCTGAAAAATAAACTCCGATGGGCTTGGCATATTTTTCAATTCAAGTCTTCAATTATCTAACTTGAATTGTTTAACATTTTTTTTTTCGGGAAATCCGTACAATTTTGAAAATTGTGTAAAATGTTGAAAAATACAAAGGGAAGAAAAAGGGCGACCATAGCTTTACTCTCACACAGGATCAATAAGCTTTCCCAGTTTCGAACTTTACATAAAGCCTTTAATCCAGAAACTGTTTTCGTAACATAAAAGACTAGTAAAATGTTCTTCGTACGACAGAAAAAAAACGTGAATAACGGTAGAGTGGTGGGAGTAGATACCATGTACATAAAATACTACAAAAGAAAAAGGCAGTTGGGGTACAGGGCTTTACTTAAGGTTATATCTCGGCATTCGCCTGGTGAATTTGCTTTTGAATCATTGGAAAACCTCAGCGTGAAAGCCCACTACCCCACATCCATGTTTCACTTATGAGACAACACTATGGATCTCTAGAGAGCAAGATACGTAATTGGATGGTAAAGGTAAGGGCCTTAGCCTTTCTTACTGTACATTCAGAGTATTTGTCTGTTAATACTGGTGGATATTCATAGTCAAACCTTAGCCTGTTTTTTTTTGGCTTTGGGCATTTACTCCTATAGTTGCTAAATGGAAAAAGGAATCTACGGAGCACTTTAGACCTGCTTTTCAGAACAACGATCATGCGGTGCTTGCGTTAATGTGTTATTACGCTATGTTTATTTCCTTTTGCTTTTTTGGGGAGTTTATTCTACAAGACAATGCCATTTTATTAGCAATTGTGCAAGTATTTAACTAATTTTCATCTTATATGTACTTGACCCTTTATCTGTGTGCTATTTCCCATTGCATTTGTCCAATAAGCAGGCAATGAACAGATTTATTAATTGTGTATACGTTGTGTAGATACCTTGTGATTTGCAATTCCTAATGATTGGCAATATACGAATTTAGTATTGTAGCTTATGTGTGATGTCATATTAGTCAGTACATGTTAGTGTGTTACACTGCATTTTGTTACCAGCTTGCATGCTACGATTATTGCTTACGGGTGTTGTTTGCAACCCCAATTTTAGAGTAATTACATTTAAACAGCACTATATTATACGTATTTATGATGTTTAATATTATTTTTAACATGATTTAATTCTTTAAGAACCCAATTTTTTATTTTTCTTTATTTGCATCTGGTTAACGACGAACATGCAATGATAATGTTATATTAATATGGTGCTTTTACATGTTGTTCTTTATAATTTACCCATAATATGTATGAGATTTAACAAATGTTGATTACATATTACTTTTCCTCATAGCAGAAAGAATCAGAAGACGTCTGATGCTCTTTTGAGCGAAAGTTTCTTTTTTAAAAATCTTGTCCGCGTTAATTATTCTTTACCTTTTGTATTAGAGAGAGAAAGAAAGAGAGATAAAGAGAGAGAGAGAGAGAGAGAGAGAGAGAAAGAGAGAGAGAGAGATTACACTTGAGAGCTTTGATAAGAAACAGTCTCAAAGCATTAAAGTTTCTTCAAAAGAAAAGATGGAGGAAAGCTATTCATGCCTCGAGGTCATTGCGTAAGCTTTACGGTGAACAAAACTGGAAACTATTTTATACCTGAATTAATTTTTTTCTCCCGAGTTTTTTCTCCTGAGTGTTCTTATAGTTGTTTCGTTGAATTTTTTTTATCTGTAAGCTAACTTGTTTTATATTGTTTCCTAATGCATTGTCTATCTTTATTTTTTATTTTCCTTTTAAAAATGAGTCATATAATGTAACGCACAATAGTAGTAAGCGTCTCAATATCAATACACCTGCATATTTGGTTAATGGAACTGAGAGATATGTTGGTAATCATAGCACTCAAAACCCTTTTAACACGGATAACTGCACTTAATAATAATCATTTTAATCAACCCCTTTTAGCTTTGGTAATGGAGGATAAGTATACCATTAGCACTTTAAAAGCTAGAGATATATTGCGATAGCTAAATGCGTGTTGAGTTAGAAAGTGTAATTGACGATGATTAGCCGGTAATGAAGGCCTTGAGTAGTATGATAATACGAAATATTACTAAGTGGTTCTTGCAGTTTCAAATAGATGTTGTCGAAACGCCCTGAAGACAAGTTTTTAACAAGAAAGATTTTAAAACATGAAGGAATATATTATATGCAGTAGGGATTTGGATGGGCGTCTTTAGCCGTGTATGTTCTTTGCGTTTGAAATGATCTGCTCCTGTTATGTATGGATATCAAAGACTGGTATTGCTTGCAAGGACTGTATTTCGAGCGGTGGTTAACCATTTCCAAAGATATGTTGTATTTGTTACTGTGTCTTAGTTTAAAAAGGAATGAGCGAAATGAAAACTAGGATTTGGAAATTTACATGTTAGTATAAAGTACACGCAGTGTATCATTCTCAGATTGTATTTCGCGGTTGGGTATCGTCTTGACTTTTTTGTCTGCATTCGTCTTGCATTAGGTTTGTCATAGTAAAAAAGCCAACAATGAACTCATGAATTGCATCTCTCTCTGAGTGAAGTCGTATTGCACGCATACTTAAACATTATATTGCAACCAGTCCATACACTGAACCTGGCATTGTAAGATGGATTTTAGAATACTACATGCAATCCAAGACATTAGAACTGCTCATAGAAAATAAATATGTGTACTAGCATAAGGTTCACACATAATAACTGTAGGCTTTTGTAAATGTAAGCTGGAGTTTTAGCGCAAGCTGTCTAGCTGAAGCAGATGAGACAATACTGTTTTCTATCATGGAATAAACTTGTTGCTTAATGGTAGTTTTATAAAAATAGCATACGTAACAGTAATAAATAACAACGATAGGGGCTTTACGGTCAGGGCATGTTCATTTATAGGAATGTGCTTGACAGTGGAACACGCTATAAAATAATATTTTTCTATTTAAGGTCGTGTGAATCTAAGGCTACTAATACTGTCATTTCCTGAATGTTGAAGCAATGGTTAATTATTTTGATAATGAATGTTAAATTCATTGGAAACACCGTTTGCAGTCGTTAGAAGATAGGACAATGATTGTAACGCTATTTGTAATGTACATTACCGCAAAATGAAATCCATGGCTATTGGCAGTACGGGTGTTTATACCATTTGCAGCAATTCATTGAAAAAGTACACCGCAGATGCTGATACAAATAAAAGCAGCGTTTATAGATTATACTACGCGATGGGCAACCTTTGCGGATACAAAATTAAAATACACATCAAAAAGTGGAAAACATTTGCATGCAATGGATATGAGTTGTATATTGCTAGTTTACTAACCGATGCTACAATGTGACGAAAGAAGAATAAGCGTTGTTGAACATACGAAAAGCTGTCCACCACCTCCTAATAACGTATGACCCCACTCACAGGACACTGAAACACAAGAAAACAATATGCCTAATGGTATTATCGTTCTTGTTTTTAAATTGCAAGCACGGATGGTTATAGAAATACAAATAAAATGTTCCTTAACGTACTAATGTTGTCCAACATGGCTATGGCGTTATGGGGAACAGCAAAATTGTAGTAAAATATTTACGTAACCAAAAAAATTCACAAAAGTTTTCGTAACAGAACAAAATTAGTTTATACTTTCATAAAAAAATTGGAATAAAAAGTTTTCGTAAGAAAAAACTGTAACAAAAAAAATTGTAAAAAAGTTTACAATAAAAAAATTTGTAACAAAAAGTTTTTGTTAAAAAAATTGTAACAAAAAAATTTTGTAAGGAAAGAGTTGGAACAAAAAGTTTCTGTGAAGAAAGTTCTGCAACAAAAAAATTGTAAGAAAAATAGTTTGTAAGTAAAAACGTTTGCAAGAAAAAAAATGTAACAAACTTTTCGTAGAAAACAATGTAAAAAAGTTTTCGTAAGAAAATAACTGTAACGAAAAGTTTGCAATAAAAAAATCTCTAACAAAAAGTTTCCGTAAGAAGAAAGTTTATAAGAAAAAAGTTTGCCATCAAAAAATCGGAACAAAAAGTTTTTCTAACAGTTTGTTTTCCATTTAGTAAAAGTTCTTTTGTTTTTTTCTTGTTTGCAGAAAAAATACTACCTTTTAAAAAGTTGTTACAAGAAAAGTTGTACTGTATTGTTTTCAGAAAATGTTTTAGGTAGCAAACTGTTTTCTCCGTTTTAGTTTTAATCAAGTTAATTTTTCTTAGAAACACAAGAATTGAATGAACATTATAGAATCTATAATTTTGTTTGAAAGAAGATAGTTACAACCAAGGTGAACTCTGAATATAATAACACATACAAATAAAATTAATATTAACTTAAATTAATACATAATAGATTCCTCGCTAGGAAACACATAAGAGTTAAGATTCTACAGCTTTCATGTAGTGACATGTCAATTGAACACTAGAGAAAGTAGACAATAACCCTCACCATTAGACCAACAAAAACAAAATATCTGGATTCCTTACTGAACAGCACTAAGCGCTACATTAAATAAACAGAGACTTTGGAATTTTTAGTTGACACCAGTAGCCAAAGAGGAAATCAAATAAACCGTCGTACGCTAGAAAATTAAAGGCGGAGATGCCTACAGGATTTGTCCAAGATAGGAAATTGGATCTCCTTAAGATTATTCTTGCAAGTGCATCATAACACATTCTTTTAAGCTAACTAATTATGAGTTGAAGGTTGAAGTTGTAATTCTTGAAATAAATTCAAGATAATACTCCTGGTTTCATTGTCAAATCGAAGAGTTATATATTTACCATTATAGAACTATTAATGACTACACAAGTAATATATATCCAAAAACAGTACTGTGTAGATTTAGTGCGCAACAAGGTGAATTCATTTACAGGAGTTTGGTCTCTGAGTAGCATTTCCTTACTTTAAGGTATATCCTACCAGACTTCGATTGACTGAAAGTATTAATATGGCTGCTGTAGTGGACTCTAAAGTATTATTATTTGTTGGAGACGAAGAAGATCTTACCAGTAGTACATCATGTGAGCTAGCTTTAAATAACGCAGAGGAGGAGTTTGATGTTATAGTGCAGGAAGGAGACAACAACATTACCAGTGATAATTTATGTGACATGGCTTTGGGTATTACAGAAGAGGACACAGAGATGGTCGACGAACTTGTCAATGAAAGTGTATGTGATTGTACATTGAACAGTGCCTCCGTCGGATGTATTTGGGAAGCGTTGAAATGTTATGAAAGTAGTGACTACTTACTATGTCAGGGATGCTTTTTACACTGGGCAAATCCATACACGCATATGTGCAATCGCGAGAACAAGTATTTAGATGTGAAAACGACCCATATTTTATGTAAGCCAGGCATTTTAAGAGAACTCTATAGAATATACAAAGAAACTCATTGTAAAACTAATCTTAACTATCAATGGTTTGTCATCAACATGGAAAATAACGCAGAAATTATAGTTCCCCTGGCAAGAAGTGAATTCCTGAACAAAGACAATGTAATTACCTTACATCGTATGTGCCGGGTTTTTACTTTGAGATGTACTAATCTCCCTATATAAACAATTTTGCTGTAAAACTTAAAGCAGTTATTGAACAGATATAGAACAAAAGCTTTGCGTGTATATCTAAGGAATAGACTTACTAATGGTAATCATGAGAGTGACAAATATTAAAATTGAACAAGCCGAATTGAAACCGAGTGGTAGATGGCAGTTATTTAATTTCTTGCTGTATGTGAAATATGTGCTAAAGAATTTTCCAAGTTAAAGTGTTTTTCTATTAATATAATGTAACAATGACAAGAAAGTGTACAAGTGAACTATAATAGTTCTTGCTGTTTACAGAACCATATTACATTCAGACATTATAATTAAAGACATGAAGTGAGATATAGTCTTAGTGAAGTGTAAAGTGTTGTATAGCGTTTAACTTAAATACGAGGAAAAACATTCCAGGTATTTTTTACTTTATACTAAAATATCATTAATTTTTGGAATATAAATCATTTTACCATGTGACTATGTTAGTCATCCATCAGTCGAAATAGTTTTTATCATTAACAAACAATTTTCCCAGGAAAAACAACCTGAAACTGTCCAATTGATTTCAAACACATTTTTATAGCAAGACGAGATTTTTAAAATGGATTAACCTCGGCGTAACTTTAATGGTGAAATAGTTTACATAAATATTACGTATTTTACTGTACTTTTGGAAAATAACAAATGAAAAGTATATTCACGTTCGTGTTTTCTTGAATGAAACCTTAGAAACAGTTCATAAGACTAATATATTAAAGACTGTTAGTTTTAATTTCGAACATAACACATACATTTAGGTCAAGAATGTTCTAGGAGATGATTCTTGTATTACCATTTTTATAAAATAAGATTTCAAGTTTACGAGAAAGAGATCATAACAGCTTTCAATGCTAAGCTTTTGATTACGAACTTGTTTCTTTTAGATCTTTTAAGTTGCCATGGTAATTTGTCATACTAGTTATGACCCTAGCTATTATCCATTTACAGATATAATCGTATCTAATAAAAAATACAGGATTTCTTGATTTCAGGGTTATTGGCAACTCAAATGCTTTTTGCCTTATATTGTATAGAAAACCACTCCCTCCTGATCTTTGAACATTAACTAAATGAAAGACTCGTAAACAAACCTCCCATTAACTTCATATACGAAATCGTTCTTTAACAAAACATGTTTACAGGAAGCTCCCCATTCAAGGTTAAGACAAGTCTGACTGTATCAAACGGTTTGAACCATTTTCCCTTTTGTAATTAATTCTTTTGTGGAAGCAGGCATTTTTACTTAATACTAGATTTTTTATCATTGACAGTAGCTACATGTAGAGCTTTCCACTGCAATTTTTATACCGATTGAACATTCCGAATACTTTATGAAGAGAGAACTTGTAGTAATAAGATGCAAAGATGTGAAAATTACATTCAGAAAATGAAAAGATCACCTAAAATCTAACCAATGTAATGTCTCATAAAAAGTTTTCTTAAAAGGCGTCTGTTATTTGATGCCTTCAGTTTTGTGTAGCCCTTTCATTACATACTTTAGGGCAAACTGACATGTTGTTACCTGAAAGAAGTCCTTTTAGCTTCCCAGTTTGAATGATGTAATGTATTCCCATGTCTATTATGATCTTTTACCTCACTAACAGAAATTAGCATAGGAAACTTGAATTTACATATCAGTGGTCATTCATTCATTGACTCCTTGGTGTATATCGTATAGAAATCACTACCCCTAAAAATTCAGCATTAACTCAAGTGAAAATAAGATTATTAGTTTCATTTAGTAAACCGAACTTTCTGAATTACACCTTTTACAAGCTTTTGCTAATGCCTTTTGGACCTTCCAACTATAAAGAAAAACTGACATAGTGCCGTATTTATCTTTGATTTTTAAACAAACAACAGTAAGAACAGGAAACAGTTTAGTTCTTACTAGACATTGAATGCTTTTTGATAGCATATACAAGTTATTCCACCACTTTGCCAAATCCAACATTGCTTCAGGAAATACTTTTATAGAACAATGTAATCTCACAAGAGCTTTAAAAATGTCATTTTAATTCTGTATTTGTATTTATAGAAGTCTAACAAAAATTTAAACTTTTTGAAACGATTCTTTTTTTAGTATAGGAAACAGTCAGATTACTTGTGTTACCAACTCCTTCTGTACCTCTCCATGTGAATGTTAAGCTTTCTCCACGTAGCAACAGTTATAGGGGACTGTAGGTTCACTCGTCCCTGCCAACTGCAATCAACACTTTTCCTACTAAACAATCTTGTTAATATACAAAATACGAATTGAAATTTCATATGTAATTACGTGATTTCAAATAAGAGGAATGCAGAAAAACAAAAGTCGAACATGTATTTAAAATGTTCTTATCAAGTGGAAATAATTTTAATATAAAGAAACCATTTGAATTGTAAAAATGAAAACAAGAAACAATTTTGTATTGCCAGAAAAATCTCATCACGTGAAATTAAGACAAAAGAAAACAACAGTTGTAAGAAAACAAACTTGTATTTTGACAAGAGAATTTTCACATGTTTGAAATAAAGAAAAAGTTAGAAGTATGATCATAAATATTTTAGTGTAACCATTTTTCCCATTGTATCTTTAAGAATTCTCTCATGCAGTCAAGAACACTTTGTCAAATGTAATTTAAAAAGAGAAACTACTTAAGCAGGAAGGATCTGTATTCTAGTACGATACGGTGTTCATTGTAGGTTAATTTGACTATCTCTCTCATATAACACTTCTAAATAATTTCATGTACATATGGGGCAATACAATGGAAATCTGCCTCTTGTTGGCAACGCCTTAAATCATCTTTTGTCAAGCTTCCATGTCTCTGCTCATAGGAACCCAGCGAGAACGGTTCAATGTTAGGTTATGTGACTAGTGCTTTATCCTGAACGGTATAACAACTGTAACACTGTCAAGGCAACACTGCATCCTGCTAGTACAACAGTGCAATTTTACGTTTAACCTTTGCAGCATGTCTCTTCAAGCATGTTTCATTAACGAAGGTACGAATACACTTGTCACAATATTGTTTTGTTTCATTAGAACTTGTGATATCAGGACGATATGACTCACATACTTTACATTTATATTCAAACTCATGGAACCGAAGCTGCATATAGGGATTAAGGCAATAGTCACAATAGCCTCTACCACCTAAAAATACAAATACAGTTTTAATAACATCATACTGATTATTTTCATATTATAAAAAGATTTTTCCTCCGAGCTAAGGGATCAACATACAGCCATGTTTTGGAGACCCATCCATAAACAATAATCAATATAAACAATTATCTGCATCGGACAGAAATAACAAAAAGGCAG
>JAGDQP010035400.1:0-19610 GCA_022664845.1 Lepisma saccharinum
AAAATCCATTAGCTTTGGAATGTGGTGATAATATTTAAATGAGAGAATTGACTAGTCTTGCAAACATTACTACTGCCCTCTTGGGTCAGGGTCTTATTCAGACAGGGATGAACAGGAAGCTTGCCTCCTGAGCCAACAAAATCATCTTGGGAGATGATTACACATTATAACTTAGCGAATTGCTCCGACATGAAACCCCCTTTTAGTCTTTTTTCGTATAACAGGACTATTTAATATGCTTTGATAATGAAATAAAAGGGGCGCTTATGATGGATCAAGGACGGAGAATTAAATTACATCTCCTCGTTCCAGGCGCAACAATTACATTATGGTCCTCTTCAATATATACTTTTTCAATATTCCTTTTATCTTGAAACACATGTTTTTTTTTAATTGTACGTGCATTCCTCACGAAAGTTTATATTCTAAGGGATTTCATAAATATTATATTAATACTTGTTTCATCCAAATGCCTAAAGTTTATTGTACTTCAGGGTCTAATAAGAGGATGAATATTTGGTTGATGTCCTAGGGGATCAGGAATTTCTTGAAAAATAACAGTAGTTGAAAAGATGAGGACGATCAAGAACTTGTTTTACTGAGTTAGCTCGGGTAATTTGTTAGTATCAAACAAGACAAGGGCATCTTCGTTATTTTAAAGCTTCTTAAATATAATTTTAGTAAGATAAGTTCAACATTTTAACAATTTCTACCCGATTTCTAAATATTCCGCGGAAATCCAGTCTGCCGAACAATCTTCTCTACATTTATACTATATTCTCAGAAAGTATTCGTTTTACGTGAAAAGTGTATAAGCATAAAATCGTACATCATGATGTGTAATTTACCTTAGAAACGGAATCAAGTCTCTATTACTTATGGTAACCAAGATATGAAGGTTTAAAAATTCACCGCCTGCTATCTTGGAAAGTCTCTGCAATTTTGTTCTGTGTTGAATTTTGTTTTGGCAACACTTCGAAAAATATTTCTCAAGACATGCCCTTCACGTTTAGAAAAATTCAGCTTTTCCTCCAGAAATGCAGTATATTTTGGTGTACCGATGCAACTAGGTTTATATTGTGCATGTGGTTCCTCAAGATAGAGTCGGTAGTGATCTTAGTATAACTAATTAATCATATGGATTATGGAATTATCTAGGTCATCATCACAGTAACAAACGTTCGTTGTTGTGTTTTATCGTGGTCAAGATCAATCGAGTTTTCACCATGAAAACCTAATTTTCGAGGATCCCTTGTAATATTTTTCAATGACTTCTTTTCATCCGGCTTCTCACGATGGGATAATATATTGTTCGTCTTTCTTTCACGCGAGCTACATGCTCTAACCATCTTAGACGTCGTGATTTAATGGGATATTTGTAGCAAAATTTCGTAAGTTCTTGTGCCCTTCACAGTCAGTTATGGACTGGATTTTCCTAAATTTATGGAAAACTGTATCCCTATGCCTTATGTAAAGTTTCACATTATTGTCATTATTTTAAAACTAATGTTTGTTTTTAAGTTTAAGCATTAATTAGGAATTTGATCTACGTTATATGTCATATTACACAAACGATTAATAAAGTCGTAATTTAATTCGTTTTTGGCGCTGACTGTTTGTAGTAAATATATAATTAATTTCGTTGACTGCACCTATGAGTAACATTGCTTTGTCGTTCTATTGGTCATTCATAGATATTGGTCATATTGGAATGTGTTTTCAGCTCCCGCTATTAAGGAAACTAGTAATGATGCTCAGATCTCAGTAAAATCTTGTGTAATCGCTTACACACAAAGTGTAAGCTGTAATGGACCCCTAGTCATTTATTTATAGTTGTATAAGAAATAGTTTTTTTATTATCATTTGGTTTAATTTTGTAAAAGTATGCGAGAGAGAAAGGGTTTGTTAAGACAACACTGAAGGCTTTTAGTTATTCAACTTTGAGTAGCTGTGCTGGTTTGGGTGGAAAAGAAGAGGACTTCACTGTTGTGTGGTTCTTGGTCGAGAATGGTTCTGGGTTGAGAAAGGAGATTGTTCGTTCAAGTCTCTTGGTTCTTCGCTGAATCGGTGTTGCGTGTTGTTGAGTCATTGCTTCAAGTTGGTTGTCTTCCGTGAAGTCATGTCAAATGGGTGAAAAGGAAGCAATTTGTTTTCAGCTTCGGAATTAATTCAATATTTTTCTCTATTTGAGATTTCTCGCGGGGATTCAATTAATTCATTTTAATTTGATAGGGAAACGCGAGTGAGTAATATTAGTTTGCTTTTCAGTTAATCTTAATAGAATTTGTGAGCTTAAAAATTAAGTTGTTTAAGTTCCATTTAGGTTTGCTTTTTTGAGTTCATTCATAATTATACTAAAGTTCTGTAAATAGTATAGTGAGTTAATTATGAATGTGTAAAGTATTATTTTTAAAACTAAGCGATGGTAAGATTTAAATTTGTTTCGTATTCAGAAATAAGTTGTGATAAATTCAGAGCAACATTTAACTGTTTAGTAATTAAAATTTCAGTTCTGGTTTTCCTCTTTAAATAGGAATATTTTTTTTCTCTTTTTAATTCTTTCTCATTTTGTTCCTGGTTTCTAACTTACGTAACACGTGGTTTAATTGAAGTTCAGTCTTAAAGGAGTAAACGTGGTTAAATAGATTTTGTTGAAGTTAAATTTGACCTTTGATTAAAAAGTGTTAAAAGCGGTAAAAATTGCATTAAATCATAAAAGTAAATTTCTATAATAATTATTGATTTTTAATAATATGTTATAATCTGAAATTAACTGAATTAAGAAATTCTTAATTGGAAGTAGTATTTTGTGACATTTAGGTGAATGTTGTTTAGTCGAAATTTTTTAGTAGATATCAGGACATATTTGATCTTTTTGATTAAGGTGGCTCAACATAAATGCTTTTGCAACAACATTTCAAGATTTTTGACTTAAATAGTAATTATAATTCAAAAAAATCATATTAAATCATGGTTAACGAATTGTAGATCGTTTATGGATTTGTTTTACTGTTTGAAAGTTTCACTGCTGGGTTGTTCACTTACCGCTTTTAAGAGTCAAAAGAAGGACGAGAGTTGGGGTGGTAATCTTTTCCTCTATGATCTGTATTTCCTGTTGAAAAATGGTAAGTGTTACTTTAATTTTCTTTTGGTGTGAATGAGTGAAAGTTAGTTTCGATTTGATATCTCATTTGTTTTGTTCAATTTCGTGGACGGAGTGTTTGGACAACTTTGGAATTAGGTTTAGTGACTTCGTTTGTGTCGGAATGAGGAAATTTGTTTAAAACTTGATCTCTCGCAAAATAATAAAAACGTTTTTTTTTTTATTTTGAGAAAATATTAGTCGTATAATATTCAAATTCAATTTTGAAATATAATAGTTTTTCTTTAAATAGAAATTAATAGTTTCTTGGACACAAGACAGAACTAATTTGTTTTGGAAGATCTACAATATTTTTTCGTCTATTCGAATGTAATTAAAGAAATTGTGATTAACTTTAATCAATAAATATTTTAGATAAATGGATTTTGTTTTTCGATTTTTATTTGTTGAATTAAAGCAACAGAAGGGCCTTTTGCGATAGCTTGTTTTGGGAAAATTCCTTTTTTTCCATAGTCAAACGCTACTGATCTAAATTTAATGTAGATGCCTTCTTTCTTTTGTTACAAGCGATTTATATATCGTGATTACATGTCACGTTGATCGGCGCTTGTAATATAAGAAAGGATGGTTTCAAAGTCTATTGTTTCATGCTCAAGGATTAGGATCATTAGTATACTATTGCTGTATAATAAAGTTTCAAGGCACATACATTCATGATTTACGTGCCTGAAATTGCTCCCCACCCGCTTTTGCGAAATTTAAGCGAATGTAACACGTAGTTAGTGCATCGTTAGTACACGTTAGTGTACCAAAAACTAACGTTAGTGCTATCATGCCTGAGGAGATACTAAAGATTTTTAGTAGACTTGATATGAAGCTAGTCCCATCTCCTCTCAATTACACAGATTGTCATTAAAGTTAGCAGATCGTTAGTGCATCGTTAGTGCACTAACACGCGCTATGCACTAACGTTAGTATTAACATACCTTTGGATTTTTTCTAAATTTTTGGTGGTGTCTAAGTTGAAAAATACGAAATTAAACTAATAAACGTAGAAATATGGGATAAACGGCAATTGTTAGTGCTTCGTTAGTGCACTAAGACTCACTAAGCAGTAACGTTAGTGCTAACATATTTTTGAATTTATTCAGTATCTCTAGTGGGGGCAACTTCAGAAACATCCAATTCCATACTAATGGACGTAAAACATTGGAAAAACAGCAATCGTTAGTGTATCGTCAGTGCAATAAGCACTAACATTAATGCTACCATAATTTAGGATTTATTCTTGATTTTTGGTGGGGGCTAAGTTGAAAAATATCAATACCCATACTAATGACCGTACAAACATGGGGCAAACGACAATCATTAGTGTACTAAGACGCTCTAAGCACTAACGTTAGTGCTAATATAATTTTGGATTTATTCTAGATTTTTGGCGGGGATCTAAGTTGGAAAATGTCAAATTTCATACTAATGAACGTTCAAATATGGGGCAAACCGTGATCATTAGTGCATCGTTAGTGCACTAAGACGTACTAAGCACTAACGTTAGTGCTAACATAATTTAGAATATATTCTAGATTTTTGTTGGGGGTGCTAAGCTGAGACATACCCAACTGCATACTAATAAACGTACAAACATGGTGCAAACGGCAATCGTTAAAGCATCGTTAGTGCACTAAAACGCACTGACTCTAACGTTAGTGCTACCGTAATTTAGGATGTATTCACGATTTTGGTTGGCGGGTACAACTTCACAAATATTAGAGAGGCTCATTAATTATTTTGCTGTGCAATGGGGAAGAAAAAGAAGGAGAGAGAAAGAAGACAGAGAATGATAGATCTCCTCAAGTCTTTCACGAATAAGAATGAGAGAAAGAAGAGAGGAAGAGAGAAAGGAAAGGGAGGATGAAAGAAATGTGAGAGAGGAGAGGAAGAAACCCAAAAGAAGAACACGAAAGAGAAGAACAAAGGAAGAAACGGAGGAGAGACGGGAAGAAAAGAGAGACAAGAAAACGAAGAGGAAGAAACAGAAGCAGGTAGAAAAAGGAAGATTTGTCTCACTCTCTTTCTGAGACAGAGCGACAGATTCACCTGCTTCCTAATTTTTTGTCTTTCTTTCTCTCCCTCTTTTCTTATTTCTCCTCTCCATCTATCTTTACCTCTTTCCTTTTTTATCTTGTTCTTCGGTTGTTTTCGGAAATGTCCCGGCCAATTCGACGTGAAATTGTCCCTGACATTTTTTTAATATAACGGCGTTAATTTTAACGGTAGAGTGTTCATACTAAGCCACTTTTCAGTATAAAGGTGGCACAGACTATTGCCGCGCCGTAAAGCAACAATTAACTACATATATTTTTCTCGGAGGAAAAGGATGATATCACGAAGTGTACGTCGGAGCTGAAGGTAAAAGAATCAGCTCATTTCTTATTATCATTACAACAGTACTAACTTCATACTGATGATGACGTGTTGTAGGACTGGTAACCAAATCTGCCATTGGAGATTATTTTCTCATGCAAGGTAATTATCATATAATAAACCTCAGTAATTCTTTTCATATTCATTAATTTCTTATATCTTCAAGTTTATTTGCATTTTGATCATTCATGTTATAATCTGCAATAATACCATGCCAATTAATCTTCTTACTATCTATTTACTGGATTCCAGACATTATTCGATACATAATTCGCGTTATATTATCCTAAGTGTAGCTTGATAATATATATCTTCTTCATTAATGTGTGCAGCAATATTTCAACGTGTATGTCTCCTCTTTTTTATTTAAAAAATCATTTTCCGGTAAACTTTATTTTTATGTGGGCCAGTCTAATAACTTTGGATTTCGGTCCGTCACGAGTTGTCCCTTAGTTATTAAAATCCACACTCATGCTCCTGCTGGGAATCGAAGCCGGAACCTTCGAGCCATTGGCCTACCGCCGCAGGCCGCCCGGCCACCATTTTTTTATTTGTGGAAAGTATAGGCATACTTAGATATGCCTACAAATCTCTACAATTTAGCTCAAGTAAGAAGAGTTCAGCTCTGTTCCATGATAACTTACCCACGAACAAAGATAACACTGCAATTTCGGGACGGCCATATTGATGACGTAATAACTCAGAAACTCTCCACTGCATTTGTGGGACTTTCCAGGTAGACATGAAAATCGACCAATGAGCAACCTCACAAAGTTTCAGCTTTATACAAATTACTTCAACGTTTGAATAAAATTTCAGCTAAATTGACTGGACGAGTCTACTATAAGTTTTCCAGGTTAAATTTTCTTGGTGGTTCCTCCAAGAAATCTTGCTGTAGTTGCTGGAACCGTTCTGGTTTTGCTGGTATTTCTTGCTGGATTTGCTGCATCCAGCAAAAAGATTCAAAACCGATGATGCATGCTGGAAATTTGAGCTAGGATATTGTGTTTGTATCCAGCGTAATTTACTGGATCCAGCTAAACAGGTTTCGAAACCAACCATGCATATTGGAAAATATTGCTGGATCCAACATGTATTTTGCTGGTCCAGGAAACATTTTCCAGCAAACATTCTAACGTGGGTTCTTTAGTGACAACACATAAAGACATTGTTTTATTATCATTGAAATGCTTCTTAATTTACATCCAATAAGTTTCTGGATTGGCAGTTATGGCCTCCCAAGAGCACGATACAATTCATTCAGCGACCAGTCTCTTGTGAAAGGGATTATATTATTTTCGTATTTCTTTGGTGAAACACTTATAAATCCCTGAAAACCCATTTAGAATGACAGACAACAAAAGTAACATACGCATCCATAGGCGCTGGCATAGGGAATATATTGGCTGGGCTGGTCCATTTCAGTTATATTCTAGTATCAATATAATTGAACGTGATACGTTCTATAAGGAATTCATTTGCATCACTTACTTCTAAATTGCATGGTTCAGTTTGTAAAAGTATATGTTTTATTTATTATATAAGATGAGAATTTCAAATTGTTTGCGTTTAAAATGTGTCTGTGTCTTAATAGTAATAATAATATTCCTAGTAATAATGATAATTGTCATTGTATTGTGTTCTTCACATGTTTAAATTTTGCAGTAAATAGAAGATGTTGCAATATGGTTTACATTCGTTAGTATACAGTATTAGGAAAATACTGGCAGTGAAATAATTCGTGTTAAGAATGTCTAAATTTAGGGTTCATTGAATAACTTTCTGCCACGTACACTGTCTTCAGTACTCCAGTGGCAGTGACTAAGATAGCATTTTTGTGTATATTACGTTTGTTTAACATTGAACAAACTAACGTATGTGCTTATTATTATTTCTCAGAAGACCCCAGTTTATTGACAAAATAAATAGGGTGGAAGTACACTCAGTTGTACAACAAATTTAATGTACAGGTTAACGGAATCGCTATAGTTTCTATTCAAGGGAAATTGTAAATATTGTCGGAAACAATTATTTCCAGTATCCAAAGAGGTAGTATCTTAAATCATCAATCCATCAATCATAACCAATTCATCTTGAATTTGTTTGTAAATGTACGTGATAGGACATGGGCACCCACAGGATGTATTTTCGGTAGAATTTACAGTATATTAAGATCTAGAAATCATAGCATATTTTAAGAATTATGATGTATGTAAGCGAAAATCCGGATCCGGTATTCTCTGAACTTCCTGGAAAATTCATATTGAACCAAAGAAACTATTATCCTGAATATTTCTGCATCTATTTCTAAATGGTTCCTAGCAATATGTTGATGAGATGGAGTTAGGATACGGAGCGCTCACGTAAAGGATAGTATAGCTAGTACATTTGCATATCGAATTTAATATTATCTATAAATAATAACTACATATTGTGAAGGACATGCAAACTGAATTTCATCATACATCACTTTATACGAATATACATGATTATGCATTTTGGTGAAATATTGAATAGGTTTTAAAATATTCTGAGTGTCTGGAAGTGATTCATTTGTATTGTTTATTTTTGCGAAAAGCTTGAAAGGAGAGCTGTCTGTCTTCAAAACTTTAGATTTGTTTCGTATCATACTACTTTATTTGCAATTGTGTTTTAGTGTATAGATATCATCCGAAAGGTTGTATTCTATCTTCAGTATTAATAATACCGTGAAATTTTTCAAATATTTTTTTTTGTCTCTTATTTGATCGGGTTACTTCTTGTAGCTGTACCAGTACGTTAAAAAATAGAAAATAGGAAAAGAAACTATTGACTAATATTTATCAATGATAAAACCATATGAATAGACAGTCACGTGTAAGTTACATTTAAATGATTCGCTGTTTTTCCAATATCCGAGCTCTGATAAGAATTGTTTATTATTATAGCTCCAAAAAAAACTGTTCATTATTATAGCTCTGAAAAGAAATGTTAATTATTTTTATAGCTATGAAAAGAACTGCTTAATATTATAGCTCTGAAAAGAACCATCTATTGGATTAATTCTGATAAGAACTGTTTTGTTTCTTCACGAAGTTATGTACATGTTTTCGTTGAACAAAATTTAAATCAAGTTTTAACAAATAATTAATTTTGCTTGGCGAATATTCTGGAATTGGATAGTATTTGTAATGTAACTTTATCTATCGATAGTGAACCAGTAAAATTTCGTTATTTGAATATGAATCCTTTTTCATTTGCAATAATACATTTTGCAATAATTATTAATAACCTTCGTCTCAATATTTGGTATATTTTGAACTAAGAATTACAAGATTATAAACTTTGAATAGTTGTAGGAGGATTAATAGTAGTCTTTTCACTTTCAATTATTGGACTGAAACGTACAATAACATGTAACTGAAATCCTTGACATTAGTGAAAATCTCCATACCTTTCAAACCAAGAGTATTTTACTTTATTTTGGTTGTGCTATCTCAGACATTAGGAATGATTTCTCTAAGAATATTTTACGTCAACCAAATTTTGCTTCTGGTATCGTTGATATCTTTACACGAGATATTAAAGCGAGTTTGCGATATTACTAAATTTTGATATCCTGTCAAAATCTCCAGTTTTTCTTGCAGTGTCTTTTTCATGATACTTTTTTCCACATGGTTCCGGAATCTTAACGTTACAAATCAAATGTAGTTTGACGTGTTTTCGTCCTTTATTGGATGTCGAAATTTGGCTCCTGTGGAATATCCAGATTTAGATGTAAATGTGACGTTCGGTACCAATTTTGGATGCGCCATGGACATCCTGTGGTGTGTGCACGTGCACGCGCGTGTATATGTATGAGTGCGAGAGATTTATCAAACTTTTCCGTATCGTACAATTATACATATTTATATCTCCTTGTCTATTAGATATACAGTAATATATCCATCTGCCTAATTTACCATTCCTAACCGGCCTTGGCTCAGTTGGCAAAGCGTTGGGTTCTCATTTGGAGTAACCTGTGTTCGTGCCGAGCGGCAGACCTTTATGGATAAAGTTGTTTCAGAGCTTTTTCCAAATTAAGTCCAACTATAATCATGCTGGAATGATACTTTAAACTAGCTCCTGACTGACTTCTTACCACATACCTCACCTGATGTCACTCATACATGATATTTATCCTTGTAAGTTGACTTGAAATGATGAACCAGATTATAACAAGTTAACTAGTAAATTTGAAGTGAAATCAGTCTTGATCTTACGTATTCACACATTATTTATCTGCATAAGAAATTCATATAGCATCAGTCATAAAAAACATCAAGTGATAAATAATAATTTTATCATTGAATACCTTCTGTAATTTATATATGTAATGTAGATTTTAATGAGCACAGTACAAAGTTATTTTCCCGCGTGGGACATGAGTGTTTGACAATTTTAACTTGCATAGCAATCACGTATTCAGGACAGGCCGAAATGAAGAAATATGCTAACATTGTCCATATAAATTAAAGTTACCAAACATTTTATGGAGTCTTTAATTTAGAAACTGCGTTTAAAATGGTTCTGTTGGAAATCAAACTGGTAAAGACACAACACACATTGCAAAAATTTGCTTGGAATCCGTTGCCGAATGCTTATCGAAATATATTGTTCGAACATTGTGATACTTGTTAAGAGGCCTGCGTACCTAAGGTTCTAGTGAGTGCCTTATCATACTCTTAAAGAGACTGGACAAATGATACGCAACAATAAAATTTTCCAAAGCGGCATCTGAATGTGTATAAAATTATGAAATTAACATGGTTTATTTTAGTTGAGAAATTACAATTCCCGTAAAATAATGACTTAATACGCCTACGTAATCACGGGAATTCTAATTTCTCAACTAAAATATACAAAGTAAACATAAAATATTTTGACAGGCAATTACGGGAATTCCAATTTCTGAGCTAAAATAAACCATGTCAAATCTGAAATCAGTTTCTATACAAACCCTAGAACCTAGTCAAATATCTTAACAGTGTATATCTCGTACACGGCTGAACAAATCGAAGTTCTGTTTTCACCATCATAATGTATCTAAATCCAAAGTTTGGTGATGATCCGACAAAAGTTTGGCAATTAGGAACTATTAGGCCCCAATATCTCGAAAACGGCTCACAATTTCGCAAAAATAAATCGAAAAGTCTCGTCTTATAAGCCCCTTGTCGTTTCTTATCATAATCTATCTAAATCCAAAGTTTGGTGATGATCCGTCAAAATTTTGGCAATTAGGAACCATTAGGCCCCAATATCTCGAAAACGGTTCAAAATATCGCAAAAATAAATCGAAAAATCTCTTCTTATAAGCCCTTTGTCGTTCATCATGATAATCATTCTAAATTCCAAAGTATTGTGATGATGCGATAAAACTTTGGCAATTAGGAACTATAGCAATTAGCCAAAGTTCAAAGGTCAAATATTTAAAACCCTGTATGTCTCGTAAACGGCTAGACATAATGAGATTCTGTTTTCACACTTGGTATGAGAGCGTTGACTACTACATGTGATAAAATTGATGACCCAGAGTTCAAAGGTCAAATCTGAAGTCAATTTGCTAACTTCGCCCCCGTGGTAGTAGAATAATAAATCTTATAAAGAAATTTATTTTCGTCCCGTAAATGTCAAATATGAAAATAACTTTCTAACTTTTGTCGCTCCCAAGATATGACGTTTCGAATTTTAGACGCAGAACTGAGAAACTCGCAGATTATATGTTATTTGGGTTGGTAATGCAGAATGTGAAATTTGTATTTATCTACCACCTACCCTTTCCATGATATAGCGGTTCAAATTTTCGAATTTTAGAAGCGGGATTGAGAATCTCGCAGATTATATGTTATTTTGGTTGGTGATGGAGAATGTGAAATTTCCTTCTCTTTAACAAATGTCCCTTCCAAGATTGATTTGAATTTATCGAATTTTGACATTTTAGACGCAGAATTGGGAAACTCGCAGAATATATGTTATTCGTGTTGGTAATGGAGAATGTAACCTTTGCTTCTTTCTACTTATAGTCGCTTTCAAGATATGGCGGTTTGAATTTTGCTTTTTCGACCCAGAACTAAGAAACTCGTAAATTATATGTTATTTAGGTTACTGATGTTTGTTTTTTCCAACATAGTAGAGATTACACCTTTGTCTCTAGCCAAATGCACAAAACCTTGAATGCATTTATTATTTCGTAGCTGTTACTAGCCTACGGGAAAGCAGGTTAATTGTAATAATTGCTATATTGACTCGCAGAACTCATGTAAGCAATTACACACAAGAAATAATATTTTCTTTGTTCTTTGACGACAAGTATATGTTTGATATAGAATTCCCTAGATTACACAGATTGTCGTGGTGTTTGAGGAGGTATTAAATGTGAAATTCCACGCTTTTTCTTCAAATTCTACTTTAATGACCAGCCCTTATGATTTTGTGGTACTATAATTTTTCTTTCGACAAATTGCGGTCTCCATAATTGAATGATAATAATGTTGGGCGAATATTGCTTCAGACACTATGGCGGTTCAAATTTTGCTTTTTCAGAGTTTTCACTGAACTCGTTTGGCTCCAGGACACATTAGTGGTGGTTGTAGTGAAAAAAATAACCTTGAATGCATTATGTAGTGACTACTAAAATTATTCGACCCCTGTAGTGTTTGTACAAAATATGGGATTTGTTACAGCCAACAAAAGACGAAATAATAGCGTGTGAAACGTTTTCCTTCTTCATTGGGTTAATAAAATATACAAATACTGTTTTAAGTAGAATTTAGCCTAATATTAGGTGTTTGTTGCTTGAATGCCTAAATAAAATTTACGAAACGTGTGTGAGATATTTTTTCTACCCATGTTTAGTGAGTGTTTTGAGGATAGTTGGGGATTTTACTATTAAAGTACCACTTCGAAGAGACATTTTTGCATGTAATTTAAGGCTTTCAACTGTAGTATATCGTTGAAAAGAATTAATTGGAGCTAAGGAAATGACAAATGAGAATACGCCGCCGCATTTAATATGCGACATTTTATTTTGTGGTTAATAATAACCATGTTAGAGTGTGTAAAACATTTTTATGGAATAATAGACCAATTCGATCCAACAGTTAATTATAAAATTAAAGAAAGCGCAAGAATGTTTACCAATTCTATACCCAGGGGTAGAATTGCATTATTTAATTTGTAGATTTACGCACATAGAAATTCCCCCAACTTGAATGCATGTAATTATTAGAAAGTTAAACAGTGAGTGAATTTAATTTAATAGTTTTACACCACCATGGAAAAGTGTCCTTTATACAACCTAAAAAGCATGCAGAGTGTGTTTTTTATTTTCTAACAAAGCCCAATATTGTGAAATGTATGTCTTGTGTATTATAACTTGGACAATAGGTACGAGGTGGTAGTGTCCTCAGAGAGCATAAACGGTGGAGTCCTTATTGCCAATTCTTAAGGGGGTTCTATGTTTTTAATATTTTGTTAAATAGTAGTGTACAGCCGGATAATGATGATCCAGGATAAAATGTTTGCGAAATGGAAGTGCGACCCCACTTAATACCTGAAAAAAGAGGACCACGTTTCAAACTAACAGTCACAGCGTCCTTAAGTGGGATTGAATAATTAGACTAATGTGGCGGCGGTATACACAACTGGCTCGATAGAACACGGTCAATGGTTTGGTAATTGTTCATTTCTCAAGGGAATAATAATTTAGGCAAACGACCAATAGAACCAAACATGTGTGTAGAATTGGAGAGGGGTAGGCTTTTTATTGACCCCAATATGTCATGGCTGTATTATAGGTGGACTAAAAGATGATTAAGTTAAATATGCCTTTTGTCTTTACTGCTTGAATAACTCGTATCCTACTCTTACTAGTAAGGAAGCTAGTTTTGGAAATGCATAAGTATGTCTATAAAAACTAGGTAATGTCATCAACCATCAGCCGACAAGCAGTTTCCCATGTAGTTGCAAAGTATTCATATCTTCCTTTCGCTCAATAAAGGAAGTGAAATATCTCTATTTATACATGCACAAATACTATAAAAGCGAGTTGCAGCTAGTTTGAAAACATTTTAGTCAAAAATATTTCCCCTTAGAAAAGAAAGACATGTTGTATAAATAAAATTATGGGGTGCAACAAGCCACATTTTGCCACTTTCCTTTTCAAGTAGCCTTCAGTACTTTCTAGCTTTTGTTTTATTCAAAAACACTGCTTGTCTTTTTACCAAAACTAGTATACAGCATAACAATTCAGAGGATAGATTCTATTTAAAATTATGGTAAAAGTATTTCAAATGTTAGTTTTCGACCACCATGTCCAGTATGTAAATTTATTCTTTTCCTCTTAAAATACATGCTACAAATAATACTCTATGGGATCGCAAGACGTGAAATACAAACATATTTTAATTAATTAACCTCAATTCCCTATTTAATATACACCTGTGTAAGTTCCCTTCAGAGAAAGTCTCCATTATGGTATTATTCACTTTCAATAACACCCCAAAATTGTATATTTCACCAAATACGAGCAGTTTTGTGTTTCATTACAGTTGTTTTTACTTAAAAATTTAACTTTTCTCAATATATATATATATTCGAACACCAAAAATATACACAACTTTCATCTAAGAAAATGTTTACGCGGTGGCGTACTCACATTTGTCACTTTTACCGCCAATTAATTATTTTCTACGATATATTAAAGTTGAAAAACTGAATTACATGCTAAAATGTCTCTTCGAAGTGGTATTTTAATGGCAAAAACACCAACTATCCACAAAATACTCACGAAAAATTTGTCGAAAAATATCTCACACGTTTCGTATATTTTATTTACCCATTCAAGCAACAAACATCTAATATTAGGCTAAATTCTACTTAAAACAGTATTTGTATGTTTTATTAACCCAATGCAGATGGAAAACGTTTCACACACTATTATTTTGTTTTTTGTTGGCTGTAACAAATCCCATATTTTGTACAAACACTATAGGGGAAAATAATTTTTGCTAGTCACTTTATAATGCATTCATGGTAATTTTTTCACTACAACCACCACTAATTTGTCCTGGAGCCAAACGAGTTCAGTAAAACCCTTGAAAAAGCAAGATTTGAACCACCATAGTGCCTGAAGCAATATTCGCTCAACATTATTATCCTTCAATTATGGAGACCGCAATTTGTCGAAAGAAAAATTATAGTACCACAAAATCATAAGGGCTGGTCATTAAAGTAGAATTTGAAGAAAAAGCGTGGAATTTCACATTTAATACCTCCTCCAACACCACGACAATCTGTGTAATCTAGGGAATTCTATATCAAACATATACTTGTCGTCAAAGAACAAAGAAAATATTATTTCTTGTGTGTAATTGCTTACATGAGTTCTGCGAGTCAATGTAGCAATTATTACAATTAACCTGCTTTCCCGTAGGCTAGTAACAGCTACGAAATAATAAATGCATTCAAGGTTTTGTGCATTTGGCTAGAGACAAAGGTGTAATCTCTACTATATTGGAAAAAAACAAAGATCAGCAACCTAAATAACATATAATTTACGAGTTTCATAGTTCTGGGGCCAAAAAGCAAAATTCAAACCACCATATCTTGGAAGCGACAAAAGGTAGAAAGAAGTTATTTTTCTATTTGACAGTCCCGGCACTAAACTTTGTTGTGTCATAAGTCCATTATTCCACGATCACGGTGGGCGAAGTTAGCAAACTGACTTCAGATTTACCTTTGACCTCGAGGTCACAAATTCTTTCACATGTAGCATTCAACACCCTCGTATCAAATGTAAGAACAGAATCTCAATAAAGCTAGGCGTTTGCGAGATATACAGGGGTAAATATTTGACCTTTTACCTTTGGTTAATGTTTCCTAATTGTCAAACTTTTGTCGGATCATCACAAAACTTTGGATTTAGATAGATTATAATGAAAAACGACAACAGGTTTATGAGGGGAGCTTTGTCGATTTATTTTTGCGATATTTTGAGCTGTTTTCAAGATATCGGGAGCTAGTAGTTCCTAATTGCTAAGATTTTGTCGGAACATTACTTAAATTTGGTTTTAGATAGATTATGATAAGGATTTTAGATAGATTATGATGAAAAAGGACAAGGCGTTTAAGGGGAGATTTTTCGATTTATTTTTGCGATATTTTAAGCCGTTTTCGAGATATTGGGGCCTAATGGTTCCTAATTGCCAAACTTTTGTCGGGTCATCGCCAATCTTTGGATTTAGAGAGATGATGATGGTGAAAACAGAACTTCGATATGTTCAGCCGTTTACGAGATATACACTATTAAAGTATTTGACCTTTTACTAGGTTGTAGGGTGTGGTATAGATACTGACTTCAGATTTCTGTTGGAATCGCTACTATCTTAAATAATTATTCGTATTCTTTTATGAAATCTCTGCTATGCTATATAGGGGCTGGTTCGTAGCCTGTGTAATCTCTGCTATGTTAAATATTGGTTGGGAAAAGGTGCCGTAGTCTTTTATAAATAGGGGATGGACAGTAGCCTATGTAATTACCTGCTAGGAGCTGTAATGGAATGTGCTTGTAAACCCATTGCCTTTGTAATCTCAGCTATGTTAAATAGGGGTTGTAGTCTTTTGTAAAATGTGGAGTTAAATCTGTGTTATATTAAAAAGGGAATAAAAAAGGGATCGTGTCCTTTGTGCTGTGTTAAATAGGGGTTCGTAGTCCATCACTGATATGGTGCTATGTAGGGGATGGAAAATAGCTTCGTAGTCTCTGTTACGTTATATAGGGCTGGAAAGGGCTCATGTGGCGTTAAATCTATGCTATGTTAAATAGTGGCCAGACCGTGGTCTCTGTAAGCTTGAAAAAGAGCTTCGTATCCTCTGTTATCGTGCGTTGGTATTTATGATTCAAAAAGAGCTTCGTACCCTTCTATGAAATCTCTACTATTATGCACTATCTAATATGTTAAATAGGTGATGAATAAAGGGGCTGTATAGCCTTTGCTATGTTAAATAGGAGTTCGTAATCCATCTCTGCCATGGTGCTGTGTAGGGGATGAAATATCTGCTAGGGGGTGAGAAAAGGTGCCATAGCCTTTTATAAAATGTGTACTATGTGGGGATAAATAGCGTAGCTAGCATATATTAGTGTGTTATCTCTGCTATGTTAAATAAGGGTTGGAAAATGTGTTCGTAGTCTTTTATAATTAGGGGATGCGAAAAAATGGGTCATAGTCTTTTATAACGGATAAGAAAATGTGTTCGTAGCCTTTTATCATAGGTAGCCAAAAACTGCGACAATGCGTATCGTACAGCCTTGAAAAATCGATTACTTGCTATCGTCCAGGTACGATAAAAACGTGCGATTTTCAAGGTAGTACGGCCAAGTGACCCTATTACTACTTGTATAGCTCCACGACATTTCACTTAATCATAAGAACGTTATTAGATTATTATTAATAGCTTTTACAATTGAATATAGATGATATTCCAAAGAGAACGTGATATACATTGTTATGTGATGTAGTCTTAAAAGTTATACCCCTTTCAGATTTTCGTTATTTATACATAAATTATAGCCGATTAGTGAAATGTAATAAGCGTATTCCTTTAAACATATACGTTTATACTTTCAAAGCTTATGGTTTAGAAGCTGTAATGCAAAAAGTCAGAAGAAGCAAAGTGGTACAATTTATAAGAAGATTTTATAAATTGAATCAGTAGTATTATGAAATAGATCAGTAGTAAAATTGAAGTTTGGAAGGAGAAATATAAGATGAAAATAACAAGATGATAATGTCTATGTATTTACATAATAGATTGTAATACAAATGGAAGTTTTGGTAGTTAACGTGCTTGTAGAAACAAGACTTGGCTCTTTTAACACAATAAGTTAGTTAAAGCATCCGTCTCTTTTATTCACTTCTACTCTCACCACAATAAAATATTATTTTCTTCGCACTTGCTTTCATGGATTTGGTATGAAACTAGACGCAACATTTGGAACACTAGATTACCTCTTCCATCTTCGTTTTTCGCATATAATGCTATACCAGCTAGCTCAATTTAATTTTATTTAAGACCTTGAGATAATTTTGGTTTTGGGAGAATGGTTGGTGATGAGAAATTTTGTGGAATAAAGAAAGTGGGTAGAAACGGGAGAATCCTGAGAAAACTCAGGTTTGTCCACCACAAAGTCGACATGGAACGAGCCGATTTCGAGCCGGGGATCATACGCACCAGAGACGAGAGCTCTCTACCACTGAGCAAGCTAATTGAGTTGTTGCTGGGAACTCTTGTAGATTTTTATATCAATACCTTGATGTGGAACTGAAGGTCTTTCTAGATGGTACATTTTAGAGGAAACCTGGTAGTATATTTTATGAGACATGGCCATTTTAACTTTAACACTGCTTTGTGTCTCAAAGACGAGAAATAATTAACATTACTGTTTATACTAGTAATATGTGAAATAAGGAATACGTGTTATAAGTGCAACAAAATGCATACATACCTAACTGTGTATGAGTGTGGAGGTTTAGCTGTTTATAGAAATTATAACTTCTTAACATGCGAAATGTAACAACACTAACTACTCTTCTCGAGCTGTGTGGTCACTACACTGATAGTGTTTCGTGTGTCCACTAATGCATATTCCCTCGCTTTCGGAGCGCCATTGTGCAAAAGGTTTATCAAATACGCAAGTGGTTGAATTTAAAGCCGGTACAGTGGTGATTTCATTATTTTATTCATGATTACCTTCAATATCCATAATTATATAAATGATTACCGGTATTCATGAAAATGGCCATATTGCATTAAACCAGTTATTGAATAGCACTTTACTTAGGTATATTTGTATAAATATTCATTCAATGCTTTATTGATTGTTTATTTTTTTATTTCACTTTTCAACTTTATTTCCTTTATACAGTGTAGAAAACGTTTCTTAAATACAGATGACATTTCTTTCAATTTGAAATAGGAGCACAGTAATCTGACTGAACTTATTTCAAATCCAGGATATTCTCATTTTAAATGAAATGTCTATGTCTATATCTTATTTTCAAGATAATTGCTTCTTGGTGCACATAGATACATCTTATCATAAATGTTAATAAACCTTTTCTTATTCTGTATATTTTTCAATTCAGTAAATATTATTTATTATATATAAATTTGATTTTTTTCCAAAGAAATACGTATTACTAATATGCAAAATACAATTTTGGAACCTTTTAAACGGACTGAAAGTATTATAAAGGGAATTATTATTATGTCAAGTTGTAGCATTCTACTTCCATCATACTTTCAAATTCACTGTTCTTTAATGTAAAAAGTACATTATATGTAAATTGTCGATAATGCAAATATTGTCACTCAAAATATTTCTACCTTTTTAAGGAATAGGAAGGTCTGTTTTGACTTCAGATGTATGCTTCAGTGCATGATTATTAATGTGATAATAAGAGCACTGTATGCTACGGTAATAGTGGCTCGAATTGCAATTGCATTTATGGTCTTATTTTCTTTTCTGATTATTGATTGATATTGTTATCAATTTTATTTTGTATCATCAACATGTATTGTTATTTTTGTTTTTCCAATCTGACTGTAGTCGCTATTGCACAGACAGGCTGATATTGAATTTGTAAATGCATGCTGGTTGAGCGTTTACAGGTTTTGTGTTGATAGACACCTTAGTAAAATGTATAAAACTTAACTAGTATTGTTTATTCTTGTGTTTTCTTTCAGCTTCTGTATTATATATATTAGTAACCATTGCGATTTAATTTAACTAACTAACTCTATGGCTTATGGAACTCGCAAGTTCATCGCCGCAGTAACAAACCTTCGCCATTGGATTCTATCCTGGGCAGTATCAAGCCAGTTTTCATCACGAACACCTACTTCTCGAAGATCTCTTCTAATATTATCCTCCCAACGACGTCTCGGTCTTCCCAATGGCCTCTTTCCATCGGGCCTTCCAACCAGGATAGAATATAATCTACGTTTTTCCCCCATCCGAGCTACATGCCCTGCCCACCTTAGTCGTTTCGATTTCATTATTTTT
>JAGDQP010035401.1:1156-18788 GCA_022664845.1 Lepisma saccharinum
ATGGTAGAGTCCTTATGACCGAAGATCGTTTAATAGAATGGTTATTTAGTGAATAAATAGAGCAAATGCTTATATACGTTTTTACCGACACCAGTTTATTATAAAGTTCTAATATACTCTATATTATACAATATATTATACAGTTAACAATCTGAGCGTCCCGAACATGGGCTCTGCAATGAATAATCTCGTGGTTCACCTCTTGCAATGATATTTAACTTAGGTTTAGGAAAGGAGATCGTTCCTAGAAAGGATACTAACTCCAGTCCGAGTTAGCAGGTAAATGTATACCAACCTAAGTTGGGGTTAAGGTGAGAGTCCTGACTCCAGTCCAAGCCAGGTAGAGGTGACCACTTTTCAGAGCGAAGAAGTGATACCTAAAAAGGTGATTGACTGGCCTTTTTACATCCCTATTTGTGGGCGTATTTTCAGTACTTCCAAGTCTTGCCGCTTGGAGGTTGTTGTCGTCTGCTTCTTATGGATGCTTAGTCAGCTTTATGTAACTTTTATTGTTTGTTTACTTTTGTGCTTAACACACTGACCTATTTATCCATATCCCATTACAATATTTTCACAATGGGGCGAGCCTTGGAGCCCAGACCATGAGGGAGCAATGTCCAGTGTTTTTATACTGATGCACAATACTAGTGGGCAGCGCTGGTTCAATTGGTGGAGAGCTCACTTCTGGCGCTAGGGGTCGTCGGATCGATCCCTGCTCATGCCATGTAGGCTTTGTGGTGGACGAACACCGTGTGCGTGGGTTTTCTCAGGGATCTCCCGTTTCCTGCCATTTTCTTAATTCTACCAGTTCATCTCATCATCATCCATCCAGCCAGAGACAAAGTTGCCTAAAACCCTTAAAAATTAAATTAAAATTCAAAAACAAAGTACTAGTAAACCCAAACATACGTATCTGCCATTGAATAGAAGCAGGTTGATTCTAGGGAATTTGAGCTAAAGATAATTGATTTTTGCGTATGGTAGTTATGATCAAAAATATATATCTTCCTTGAATAATACCGTAATTAGAAATTAACATATTGTATATACGGGATGAGATCATATTTCGGCAAGAATTCATGGTTTTTTATTATATAGTAAAGATGTTTTCGAAGTTGTATTCTCTCTAGGAACTTAAATTCTTCCAATAATTCAAAATATTTCTTTTGTTCCCTGGAGGTTTATTAGTATTCTAATACAAACCATACTTAATAACTAGAGTCGATATCCTTATGTTTTTCAGGGTGAAGATATAGGAAGTATAGCAATGTGGCAGTGAATGCATAAATAATCCCATCATTTGTCCCGTAAGTCTGCAAAAAACCAAAGCAATAGTAAATTGGGATGAATGTGTGAAAGTTTATCACCAATCCTGCTGATTACATTTATTATCTGCAGCGTAAAGCATTAAATCACTGGTACGAACGAAATGCACTTTCCATATCTTTTACGGTTTGAAGGAAATCCGAAATCTTAGTGGCTTGGTTTTTAAAGTCCAGTTCGCGACATTATATCTTTCCAGCTTTTACAGGACATGAGGAAGTTTATCACAACGAGACGTTAGTTTGAATCGATATGACGGCATTTGTATGATAATTAACCCACTAGATAACAAAGTATTTAAATTTGATTTGAGTTTTATTTTAGGGTCTTTAGGCAACTTTGGCTCAGGTTGTATGGATGATGATGAGATGAGAGAATTCGTGGAATGAAGAAAGTGTGAGGAAACGGGAGAAAACTCTCACACACGGTGTTTCTCTTCCACAAAGCCCAGGTTCCATGAGATGGAATCAAACGGATGATCTCAAGCACCAGAGCTGAGCGCTCTACGACTGAGCCACCGCATAATGGAGTCCTTGTTCTGAGCAGTAATCAGTTGGTATATAAGAGGAAAGTGGCAAGTAACAAAATCCTTTGGAAACCTAGAATAAGTTATATCTTCTGTCATTTTTTTTACACGAAGCAACTGCACTTTTGCAAGGCGTCCTTGTAGAATATTGTTTTACGTGCGTTTGACAATTGAGTACCTATGTACACGTAGGCCTATGTACACTTTAATAGGTCACTGAAACCACACTAAAAACAAAAAGTACACACACACACATTTAAAGAATAGCAAAACTTTTAATTACACCCCAAACATGCGTGTTGTTAAGCTTTCAACCCTCTCAATGCACTCACATCATTTACTTCTTTCCTGCGAGTGACGTCAGTGGTTGGTTCCGTCTACGACCATTATTTTTAAGCTTCGGGCGGGAAGACTGCCCTACTTTCTCAGTATATTATACAAGTACTTTGGACACAAGCTACGTCATTACATTTCGAGGTATGACGTGATTTGTGTCGATGCTACACTAACTTAGAACGCCTGTAACTCCATCTATGCCGGATACGGAATTTTTTAAAAATTAATTTTTCTCTTGTTTTGATGTGAGAAATCAAGCACCTCTCGAAGTTTGACCCTTACTTTGCAACCGCCCTGTATATTATCTAGAAGAAGTTATAAAAAGATGCTTCGAAAGCGATGAAACATCACTTAAAATGCTATTAAAAGAACTGCAGAAAAGCTGTGAAGAACATGAATACGTGAATAAAACAACAGAGATGGTAATTGGAACATATCGAACCATAGCAAACATCAAGATTGGAAGTGAAAAGTAGGACAGTTATTTGCCAAGTATTATAAGCGATGATGTGAAATGTGAGAAAGAGCTCAAGGAGAGAATAGCAATAGTCTAACAAAGAGAATCTCTTCTGTGAATCTCTGAACGAAGATCTACGGAAAAGATTAATTAAGGAGTATTGTGTTGTATGGAGCAAGCGAAAATGTAGACATGGAGAAGAATAGAGAAAATAAGCTAGATACAGAAGACGCCAAATGAGGAAGTGTTTAGCACAATAAGCGAGATACGAATAATACTGGAGATCATCAAAAAGAGAAAAATAATTAGGACATTGGCTGCGCAAACATTTTATACTGAGAAATAAAATTGCACGTATGATATACTCTAGTAAAACATTGAAGAAAATTAACCAAATCCAGTATAGTGGAGAAGGGAAAGAAAAAATAGCACGTTACTAGTGCTTGGTGGATGCCTACTAGTATTATTAAAATAACTCTGCCAGAGCCTGAGATGTCTAACGTACATAAATAAAAATAAATAAAAAGATAACATTTTCAAACAACCACCCACCATTTGATATAGTCAAAGCAAGATTGCATGAGCAATGCCCAATTTTGTAGGTTCAGTGCCGTGTTGGTCCAACGCCGTGTTGGTCCAACGCAGTGTTGGCCCAACGCCGTGTTGGTCAAACGCCGTGTTGGTCCAACGCCGTGTTGGTCAAACGCAGTGTTGGTCCAACGCCGTGTTGGTTCAACGCCGTGTTGGTCCTACGCCGTGTTGGTCCAACGCCGTGTTGGTCCAACGCCGTGTTGGTTCAATGCCGTGTTGGTCAAACGCCGTGTTGGTCAAACGCCGTGTTGGTCAAACGCCGTGTTGGTTCAACGCCGTGTTGGTCCAACGCATGTAACCCTTGAAGCTAGAGTTTTTTACATAAATTATTATTACATAATTATTTCAATATTATCAAGATTTGTGCTTTACCGTGTTGGTCGTATGCCGGTTATTATTGTTGGTCGAACGCCGTGTTGGTTCAACGCCGTGTTGGTCCTACGCCGTGATGGTTTCGTGTTGGTCCAACGCCGTGTTGGTTCAACGCCGTGTTGGTCCAACGCCGTGTTGGTTCAACGCCGTGTTGGTCCAACGCCGTGTTGGTCAAACGCCGTGTTGGTCCAACGCATGTAACCCTTTTCTGTACTGATTTCGTCATTCTTGAAGAACGGTGAAGTAATAGACTAAAAAGTAACACCAATTTTTATCTTTTTGATGAGAAAACTAGCCATCTTCTTCTAGGAATAATCGGGAGAACCCCGTTTAATCAGTCATGAGTTGGGTTTGGAAGACGGTGACGTATGGCGGAAGCACTGCGAAGTAGAATGCAGCTGGACGAGTGTATGTGATGAGAGAGAGAAAAAAATATAGGTCAATGCTCTCATTCGTACAGCTGGTAGTAGAATAAAAAAGTATATGTTGGGTGCAATATCACTATGGCTGTAACGAAAGCTTCTCGCTGTGACATCAAAAGAATCTTGCCGCAGCTTGGCGTCCGGGGAGTGGACCGAAGTCTAAGGATATTCATCCTGAGTTCGAGAATCCTGGGTTATAGGCTAACTGCAACACTGTAGATTCTCAAAATCTTACTGCAGGAACAGCCGAAGTCGTGAACACATTCCACGGAGGCTCGGGGGCCACACCGAAAGAGTGTCCTCACAACGAAGAAAGAATAATCTATTAAAGTGTCTATTTTGTTTTTCACAGCTCACTTCAATTCTTCAAGGAGTCCAATATAATGCGTCGCGCGTCGCGTAAATGTGTCATGTGCAAGAATATTAAAAATATGCATTTAGTGGCATCATTTCAATATTGATTCATTCATAGTGGCATTTTCCACACTAATAACATTGTGGCATCTTTACATTACATAAGCATTACTCAAAATATTATTGCACTATACAAGATACAAATACATATACAAAAACACATCGTACTAGAATGAACATTGCAAATTTTTTAGTTAAAACACAAATTCCTGTACAAATTACATAAAAATCAGGAACCTTTTCTTTGTCCTGGTAATACAATCAGACATTTTATTTACAAACAAATTTACTCTGATACATAATTTTGTCCCTTCACCTTCTTCATTTAGCCTTCATGATACAGAAACATACAAATAACTCGCAGAGTCTAATGCAACAAACACAATTAAATTGTAAATAATCTAGCACATCAATAGCATGAATCTTGATTCTTTCCATATACACACATTTGCAATAAATACAAAATTGTTATTTGATAATGACGTAAATATTCACTCATTTTTATAATGATTACATAGCTTAAGTTTCTAACCTTACTAGTCCAGGTTGTTATTAAGTGAAAACTGTTAATTTTTTGTATTGTTGAATGTACTGTAAGTTGTTTCCAGTTTCAATCTAAGAAGCATTTCGATTCCTTCCTCTGCATTTTAAGGGACGTGTTCGTTTGAATTTGAATTTTATTGATGGCCTTTAGGCATCTAAGGCTCAGGCTGGGATAGGGGAGGGGGAAGGTTTCGGCCAGGGACCTATGTTGGAGGTGCCATTCCTGCATTTGCCTGGTGTGACAGGAATTTTTTTGGAAAAATCTCAGTCAGGATGGTCAGCCACTGGGATCGAACCCACGACCTACTGAATGCTACACCAATGCTCTACCACTTTTTTCATATATTTATTGCAAAGAAAATAGATACAAAACAAGAGCAAATCAATATAAATATTTGAATGCTCAAAAAGAGAAATAAACCAAAATTACTGAACAACAAGAAACGAATAGCCATTCTCCTGTGTGTGAAAGTTCCTCAAAACAATCCATTTGTTTGAATTCCTGTACGTAGTTAAGGTTAACTCTCCTGTGTGTTTAATACACTGCACGAATATAATTAGCGTAATTTTTCGTCTATGATAAAGAGGAAGACATTCGTATCGTATTTGCACGCGAGAAAGGTATTCTTCTATCTTGAATTGGCATCTTTCTTTGATTAATATGTGTAAAGTTTGAGCCGTAAACTAGACCAAAACTTACGGCGTGTGGGGGGAAAATATTTAAATTCAGAAAAAATGATACGTTTGTCTTTGTATATGTCACGGGTAATTCGTTCTATAATTTCGATGTATTTTAACCATATTTTATTACTGTTTAGGCGTTGTGTTAAACGATGGCTAAACGTATCGTTCAATTTACAATAAGAACAAGTGGGCTCGTGTATTATTCCTTTGTCACACAACACTGTCTTAAGGGATACAATTTGGTATACTATCTGGAAATATACATCATGTAGGTTAGGTTGGATTATTAAACTTCGCACATCGACCACACCAAAGACAGTAGATGTGCGAAGTTTAATAATCCAACCTAACCTACATGATCTATATTTCCAGATAGTATACCCAATTGTATCCCTTAAGACAGTATTGTGACAGTGGATGTCCTGAGAAGAAGAAGCGGCAGAGGGGGGAGGGAGATTTTCCCATTAAGTATGAGTATATTTGTTTTACAGTCATATCTGTTATGTGTTCTTGAGCCACTAAGGCGTAAGCTAAAGCGATAAAAGTGTCAATTAAATAAGGAGCTTTAGATGGCCAGGGTTGTATATTCAATGGTAAGGTAGTTACAATTTCATTCAGAATGTTTCGTAGCGCCCATTTGGCATGCGTCGATGTATTCGAAATTAAGATTTGTATAGTTCTATGGATTTGTAAAGCTTCTCCTTTTGTTTTACGTCTTTAAGTTTAAGACCCCCTTGCGAAGGGGCAAGAACAGTTTCGGTCGGGCCACTCTAAGAACATGACCTCTCGATATGAAATATCCTATAAATTTATTAAATTGAGCTAATATTTCGTTAGATAAGGGAAATAATTGCAAGTAATATATCCACTTGCTAATGATGTAGCAATTAATTAATCTCAAACGAGATACCAAACGTTGAAACAAATTTTGATATTTGGAAAGCTCATAAAACGTGCTCCCTCATATCCGTTTTTCATTTTTTTCCTTGGTAGTTTGAATCGTGCGATGGAATTCGATACCTAGAATTTTTTATATTCTGTAAGTTTCCCTAAGTTACCATATTTAGGTTCATGTATCTTATTGCATACCATGATTTTGGTTTTAGCTTCATATAAGTTTTATTCCCGAATATTTACCGTAGAATTTTATAGAGTTGGTGATGTCTTCAACTTCTTGCGGGGAAGTTATCCCGCAGGTAACATTATCTGTGTAAGATAAACATTTTAGAGCTCTAGAATTCTGACAAATACTGCCAATTAAAGTTTCAATTTGTATAATTAAAGGCATCATTGCAAACCTATAGTGAATACTGGAACTAGGATTTCCTTGTTCAAGTCCGTTTTTCAAAGGAATTGCTTTTAAATTTCTTTTGATAACGTATAAAAACATTGTACGATTTCTCTGTAATAGCGTTAACAAATTTATTAATTTTGTAGGAAATTTGTATAAGCGTAAAATTTGACGCAAAAAGTAGTATTGAGTCAGTAGAACGCTTGATTCATGTCCAATGCCAGTAAAGCGTAAGAACCGTCATATTGAGAGGCCATTTGTATAAATTCTCGAATATATATTAGCATATTACCTGAATCCAGCGTACCAACTAATCCATCTTGGGAAGGGGTTACTATATGCTTGGTTGTCGGAATTAACTTATTTGTTATGATTTTAGAAAATATTTTGATATCACAATTTAGTAACGAAATTGATGTTATATATCATCATTGTGTCTAGGTTTTTCAATTAACACACCCCTTATCTCTCAAAAATTGAGTTGACACATTAACCTGTCCCATATGGAATTGTATACTTCTGTGAGAATAGGAGCAAGGGTCTCACTGAACGTGACATACCAGAGCGGGAAAAGACCGTCTTTACTCGTAGAAGACGTCACTTTTAATCTTAAAATGGCTTTAGTAGTTTCATTGAGAAGGATCGGTTGGGTCAAACAATTTGGAATAATTTCTAGGATTTGGGGAAAAACAATCTAAGGATTATAATAACTTATCCAATTATTAGGTTTATTGAACAAATTGAAGTAGTGTTCGCGAATAACATGATAAATTTCAGAACCATGATAGTTTTGACCATTTTTATCAGTGTATGTATTTATAATTTGTTGTTGCCCTTTTCTTTCTTTCTTGGAGGACATGAATGTTCTTGGGGGTCTCTGCCACACTTATTTGTGGCAATCTGCTAGGTGCTACTAAGCCGACATTTAGGGACTTGTGAAAATTACTTAACAGATTTTGAATTCTCTTAATCTTGAGAAAGACTGTTTTTCCTAATGCTTGTTGTTTATTATATTCATTTAATATCTCATAATAGTATTCAATGAGGTATTTTTTATTTTTATTTTTATCTATTGAATACTGTTTAGAAAAAAATATTATAGATTTTTTAAAATTGTACCACCACTGAGAAATTTTTGATTTGTATAACTATTGGTGACATTTTTATTTTTTTATTTTATTTAGGGGGTCCACCTTTCCACCCCTGCCTCTCTGCGTTCTTTGCACAGGTTAGGTCGTGCACTTGCAAGGGCGTGCAGCGCGCACTACTTAGTGCTTCCCAGCCTGGGGCAGGCTTGTCCCTGGAGATTGTTGGATTGCCGGAGTTCCGACATTCCAACGATCTCCTATGTTCCGTCTGTCTGAGACAGGTGGTGTTGCTGGACGGTCTTTGTGACCCGGCGTCCGGAATGTTCTCCGGGTCTTTGTTCCTAAGTTTGGAACCTTTGCTGGGAGCGAAGTCCCTATCCACATATATGCTTTATTTCATACGAATTACATATATTGCATAGAAGACAAACACAAGACAACACAGGACAAAACAAACGTTAAACTGGAGTTAGGCTTCTTCTTCTTTCTTCGCACCTTCTGCTTCCCTGTAACGAAATAAAGAAAAAAGAAAGGTATTTTTTTTAGTCTCTTCTTCTTCTTTGCTGCATCACAATTTGTCACAGGGCCGCTAGTATTTCACTGGAAAGTCCAGCTTGGCTATTTCTGTTCCTCCTTTCTTCATACAGTTGGATATATGTATGTCTATTCTTCTCCATTTACACTCACATACACTCTTGGGATTATTCACTAAGCTTCTGTGGGGTGCGGCTTCCGCAGCCCACATATACATTAGTTCTGTTTTCATACATAATTCCTCATTCTACACTATTTCACTTCATCCTGGTCCCTCCACCATTTCATTCACACTCTCACACTAATTGAGTGTCTTTTGCAGGATTTCCGTACAAAGCACTCTGCTACTGGTTTCCAGCAGCTCTCAAGTAGTCTTATATATTGCTCGAGTTCGTTGTTTTTTCGACTTTGTTGTACTGTTTTAACGCGCAAGACGTTATATTTTGTCTATGTCTATTGTTCATGGTCTCTTATTCGCGTTACACGGTTGTCGCGGTTCGCGTTTGCCACGGTTGTGAATCTCGGCTGTTGCGGTTTATAGCTGTCACAAAAAAGCTCACTGGTTGTAGTTCTTGGTGTTTTTACATACGTCCCTCTCACGGTCTCCCAGCCCCGGCCACAAATTTTCTTCTGTGGTACACTGAAACTTTGTTTGCCGTTTCGCGGAGGACCACCACCAGTTCTGGAGTTCTCAGAACTGTGTAAATAGGCGTATCCCCCAGGATAGCTCTCTCTTCATTAACCAGTTCGTTTGTTTCCTCACACCTTAATACTGTGTGCTCCGGGGTCGAAACCACTCCACACACTCGGCACATATTATCCTCTACAAGCTGGAGATCCCGTAGCTTCTGTCTGTATGGGCCATGACCGGTTATGAAATGCATTAGGCCGCCTTCTATTTCAAGTTGCAGTCCGACTCTCTCCGCAAGCTCCGGGAAAAATCTGAAGACTCTTCTCGCTTTTGTTGTTGTCTCCCATTCGTCTTGCCACGCTCTGATTAAGATTTCTTGTATTTCTTTCCTGTCTCCTGCTGTTTGGTGTAGAATTGTTCTGGCTTTGTTTTCGTTGTTTTTCTTTAACCAGTACGCGGCTCCTAATCTCTTAATTTGTAGGTGCATCGGCATTGTCGCTGTCGCAATCTGAAGCGCCTCCACTGATGTTGTTCGGTATGCTCCCGTTAGCCGTAGCAGTAGTTGTCGTTGCGATCTGTCAATAATTTATTTCTGTCTGATGTCGTCCATGCGGTGACACCATGCACTGGCGGCGTAACCCACTACTGAGCGTATTATGACGTCGTGGTACGTTCTTATTATTTTTAGTGGTATACGATACTCTTTGGTTGCAATGTTTACTATTTTGTGTGCTACTTTGTTTGCTTTGTTTTTTACTTCAGTTACATGTTTTCTGAAATTTAGCTTTTCGTCCAATATTACGCCTAAATATTTAAATTCCTTAACTCTTTTGACTGATGTATTATTAATTTTAATTGTAGGTCCTCTGTTATAGTCTAGTTTGACTTTAAAGATCACATATTTTGTTTTTTCTGCTGAAATTGACATCTTATTGTTATTGCACCACGCCGTCATATAGTTTATAATGTTATTTGCCTTATTTTCTAGGTCATTTCGGCTGCTGCCTTTAATCACGACCGCCAGATCATCTGCGTATCCCACTGCTCTTTCCACATTTTCCATCTCATCCAGCATCTGCAGCCAAGGCTGGAATACTATATCCAACTATTGGTTACAGGCAACATTGATCATATTTTAACACTACTAACATAGTCTTCACCTGACAAAATGGCATTATTTAAATACCATACGTAATCACGTCGCAAGTGAGTTTGAAGTTCGATTTTTAGTACTACAAGTACAACATTATGGTCTGAAAAGGGCATACGATATGTAGTAGTTTTCAAAAGATTTGACTGCATTGTTTGAGGAACATAAATATGGTCTATACGTTAACTACCGTCCTCGTATATGTATGTAGGCATATAAACGTTTGGATTACACCGTTCATGTGCGTCCATTAAGGAAAATTCATTAATTACATGTACAGTATATGTTTGGGATTAATATTTCCCTGATGACTTGAGTCCGCTGCTCGACGTGTAGCATTTGCATCCATACATAGTATAGTTTGTAAAGGACGTAATCTCTGTAATTCCAGTGTGATTTCGTCCCGAAAGAAGAACTCACGAGTCTGTCTCTACGAATTACCCGACGATAAATGTGCACAATTTATTGCATAATTTTGTATGTTTCCGGTTATCATTGTTCCGGATGGATGGATATATAGGTTTGTAAATATTAAGTCTCCACTTACGGCGATAGTTACACATTCCTTTGGTTTAAATATTTGAGATGAATATTCATAATAATTTCTAGGCTGTTAACTTTCAATCTCAGTTTCCTGCAAACATGCAACGTGCACATCGTGACAGTAAAAAATTGCTGTAGCACTCGTATTTTCGCTTCAGATTGTATGCTTGCTAAATTAAAGGCGAGAACCTTTAGAATCATATATATAACAACGAGCATTTGACTTCTATTTTCTTGCATGACGTAGGAGAATTAACACTTAACAGAGTAAGAATGACAAAAGATCACTTACAACTGTGTCCGGAGGTTGTAAAAAACTCGCTGAAGCCGGGAGAGAGAAATTACGGATTACCTGGGCCACCTTCCACTTGATGTAATTGGGCTGTCGTCAATCTGTTTTTCAACGCTTGTAGATTCCTACCGGGTAGCCCGCTTTCGCTGATCCCACACTGTACTGGATAGGGACGAATGTTCTTCCTTGAGCTTTGATAACGCTTTACGGCGTTTTCTTTTTGAACTTTTAGATTTTGGACTACGTTGAGTGGACGAACCTTCTACCCGGGATTTTCCGGGTATACTCGCCTCACTTAAATACTCGTCGGAAAAAGATTAACTAGATTGACCACTTTCTTTTGGAGTTTTAAACGAAACACACGATGTCTAGTCTTTTTGCACTCTGTAATTATTTCCGTGGCGCTTTTTTCTCTACTATTCTGACTCGAATCTTGTAAAGCACTGGTTTCAAAAATTTGTTTATCCTTCTTTTTTGTTCTCGTTTGTGGTCGTGACTAGCCCGAGGGCTGTATTGTCACTACCTGTACCGAGTTCTGGCAGGATCGTCAGGCTTAACCGCTGTTTCTGTGTCTCTTCGTTGACGCGTAACAGTTAATTCTACAAATGATGTAAATTGTATTAACTTGATTGGATTATGAACGGAATTTAAATTCTATGCTCGCATTTTTGTTGAGTATTCAATACGTTTGTACACTGATGATTGTCATCATTGAACTCATTGCATTTAGCACAGATATTTTGCTGAAAGTGTTTGAATATTTGTAGATTGAGTCCCAGGGTGTTTAGAAAAAATTGCACCTTTTTGAACAATTACTGAATGTAATAACACGCTTATTAGTATATACCTTAAACCTATAATATTGAGAGTAGAAAATCTGAGAGACACTTGTCACTGTTCCGTAAGATTGGAAGATAGTTTTAACCGTTTCGTCTGAGACTTCAAGATTGATAATAAATGCTACAATTTGAAAAGATCCATTCGTTTCCAATTGTACTGGGAGTTCTTGAGTATGTCCACCTTCGTCTGTAGATAGTTTGCCTTGACACGTTTGTATAGCCGTTTGTGCTATTTCCAATGTAGAGCAATGAATGTTCGTTAATTTCTTATAGCTGTCAAATTCTATCAACTCCATTTGACCTTCCTTTAGCTTTAATAGTTCCGCATTTGCTTCGTGAAATGCCACTGCGTTTACCTGTTGTGTTAAGCCACGTAAACTCACACAGATTGTACTTTCCCTTGTACTGAGTTCATACTGTAAACGATACTGCTGTTACTTTTCACTCAAACTGGAAGAAAAACAAAAGCTCACTCCACTAGAACGTAGCTTCCGCACGCACGACTTGCTTGAGCGAACTCAAGCTCACGTCTGATACCGCAGCTTAGTGGGACGTGTTGGTAGCTGCTGTATAGCTCTTTAGTTGCTGTAGTAAATTATGTTAAACAGTTGTAATTGTTGTTTGTGTGTGAAGTTTGTTTTTGTTATGTGCTATGTATCCTTATAGAAGCAGTGACACCTCATTTAAATAAGGAGAATTAATTACGTGATATGTTATAAGATTGATGTGACTACTACTAATATAACGTCCGTGCCTATTAGTAATAAACAGCTCACTTATGTGTTAATAAATTTGATTCAAGAGAATAATCTATCTTTGGTCCATTCGATTCCTTTACATACCAAAGGGTTTACCTTCCAGTAAGCGAACCACAAGCAATAGCCTGAATCCAGTAATTGATTGTTTATAGTTTACTAATACTGAACTAGTAACTTTGTTCCACAACGAAACGGTCTCTCGTTGTAGTGTGGTACACATGCAATCAGTACCAATAGTTACAACTTTGTTTACAATCAAACGATCTATTTCCTATATGTTGAATCTACTGGTTACCTTTAAGCCTCACACTGAAACGGTATCTTACTGACCCTTGACTTATTTGTACTTTATTGATATTTAACTATTCACATCGAATTGGTCTCTCGTAAATAACTTATTCCAGGCCGTTCTTTCTCTCTCAAATTGTTAACACGATTCAACAAATTTATACTAATAGCCATACAAAAATTATATATATTTTTCGCAGCGAATTACGAATAACACAAGGTCTTTATGGGACTCTTGTAAAAGCAAATTAAACACAATTTTACGATTTTAGCAATGAAACGACACTTAGAGAAGTCGTAAGCTCTGTCTCTCTCATTCTCAATTTAGAGACGTGATCAGTGGATATATTAATTAATTTCACAACAAATATTCTCGACCTTTCTTGACAGAAAATAGTTTTTCGAGTAACACTGTGGGGACGAGTAAAGCACTTCAATCGTTTTGAGTCACTAATTTGATATTATTTCCTCATAAATCAGAATAATATCTTACTTATTCAATATCTATCAAACAGTGAAAAGAAAAGATCGCCAATTAGTTTCCTAAAAAAATACCTAGAACCGAACCAATTGTACCCACAATGATTCTCCCAATTCCATCCACCAGTTTACTCTACCACCAATTAAAAATATCCTCCAGCATCCGTATACCACCATTTGCTGCAATGGAATCCCTTCAATTAGCCAATTGAAGTACCCAAGATACCACCAACATACTCTAATCTCTTTTGATTTACCAAAACTTTCATGCATAGAATGATAGAGCTAAAAAAAACATTAGAGCCAGAGTTGGCACTGCTAACGTGGCGCAACTTGAATGTTGAGCGAGAGTATGTTTGTTTGGCAACAACATGTATTGTGAGCTGCTATCATATGGCTGCTTTGCTTCGCTCTTTGACATTGTTTGTTATAGTTGTTTCGTTTGTATTTGAGAAAAAAAAATGCCGATCTCCTGTGCAGTTAGCGGTTGTACTGAGATACATAAGAAAGGAAGTAATGTATGGTTTCAGAAATAAATGATCATTTAAAATTATTCCGTGGAAAATATTTCATTATGAAAGACTCTTTGGTGCAGTTTATGTCTGCTAGAAATATAAAAGAAAACACACATATTTGATTAGACTTATTTGATGCGAAGGTATTTTATCATGTTAGATCCGTGGTTATGAAACTATCCCTCTTCCATCCCAAAGATAAATAAATATCCATAAAAATAAGTATTCTTACATTCAGAAATATTGGGTCGTTTTCCTTTAGGCCTATTGGAAAAAGTGGTTATATTCGCGTAGAAAGAAATGATAATTATATCTATCTATTTCAGATTTGAATAGTTCTAAGCCCTTAATGTGTTGTTGAATTTCATTTACGGCCATTAGGCACCTAAGACTCAGGCCTGGATAGGGGAGGGGAAAGAAAAAGGAATTTTTACTCCATTTGCCTGAAGGAAAAAATGGAAAAACCTCAGTGAGGATGGTCGGCCGCTGGAATCGAATCCATGACCACCGAAAGCTACACCAAAGCTCTACCACTGAGCTACGGCGGCTCGGTAAGTAATGTGCTGTTGAAGACTCGTTAAATTATTAAGAACAATGATGATGATGGGTGTTCTGCCCGAAGGCAGGTCTTGACCTGATGGGTCCAGAGCTAGGTGACCCTATAGTGATTTGCCATTGCCTTCCATCGCATGAAGGTGGTCCTAAGAATGGGGCCTTCAGTTTAACATGGGTTCCGAGCCACTTGTGTCCCCGCCGGGAATCAAACCAGGGACACTTTGATTACACTGTTAAGAACAATAGAAATATAAATTTAACATAACAAAACTAGATAATAAACACTTCTTATCCATCACCCTGGTCAGCAATAGGAAAACTCGTGAATTATATATACTTACGGTCCTACAGTCGGACACAATAATATACTTAATAGATATTTATATTGTTTATGATATAAAATTAAAACAGAACATTTGAAAAGCTAGAAAAAGACAATGTCATTTTTAATAGTTTTAAAACTTTTACACCAAATTTTAATACACTCTTCTTCATTATTAAATAACTTTCCCGGTATCTTCTAAGCTAACCAGGGGAGCCCGGTCTTTTTTTTTTATTGTGATCTCTATAATGTCTCTTTCGACAGCTGGTAGAACTTAAATATCAAGTTAAAGCTGTCCGAAAACTAGAGATATTTTTATACACATATTTTTAATGCCATACGTCTAGTTTCAATGATATTTATGTGGAAATAGCCGACTGCTAATGTATGTCCGACGACCGGCGGCCTTACCCTATTTTCAATTTTATCATCTTCTTTGTAAATGTATGGAAGTAAACCGTTGGTTGCATATAATTACGGCATTAACAATTTGTGTGTATCTAATATTCATGTCACTTGTGATGTATCTCTAATCTTGTATAATATTTATAAATGTATCTCTAATGTTTTTTAAATAAGCTATGTGGCTTTAAGTATCAACATTATATTGTTTTATTTAACAAATAAAAACCGGGATGGCACCTTTAACATAGGCCCTGACCGACACCCCCCCGAATCATTTCCTTTCCCCTATCCCGGCTTGAGCCTTAGGTGCCTAAAGATCATAAATAAAATTCAAAATTTAACAAAAAAAATCTTTGAGAACAAAAATAATATTTATCAAGAACGTTTTATATAAGTGATTTTTATATTAAATTATACCTTATATTGATCAATCTAATTACGAATTTTTTTATCTTATGTTTTGAACTTAACTAAGGTGAACTTTAATGCGATTTCTCAGTTTTTTTCTTCATAAAAAGATCGTGCATGGCACATATAAATGATACAATAACAAGCAGCGGACGGTTCGCTGTTTCGTTCGTGTCAAATAAACAGAGAAACAATTGAATATTCAACTTGCGCCACGCTGGGAGTTAAAAACCACGTAGACGGTGGCGCCAACCCTGCCTCTAGTCGAGAGGTTTATAACTCTATGCATAGAACCAAAATTTCCCTTTTTTCCATGTGCCAGTTAATTTGTTAATGCCATGATAACTAGCTACTAGAAATTTAGTACTTCCAATTAATAAAGAGAAATAAACCATGCATCTAATCTACTCCATGCGTTTTTGAGACAAAAATATTCTGTTTGGGTTTTCCATACAAATATCACAAGTTTCTTACCTGACGACCAATTCATCAGCTTATTTTTACAGACACAATTACGGCTTTCTATTTACAAGCAATAAGCACTCCTTCTTAGCCACTTTTTTAACGATAACCATTCTTTCAGTCGATTATCGTTATTGTAATCCCATTATCCGAACAAAAACACCAGAGGTGCAAAAAGTGGAGCCAAGTTCTTTAGCCCTGAAAAGGTGTGAAATGGGAGACGGATGAGCCAAGTTCCTTGGTGACAGCATGTAAGAGGAACAAAGGAGCTTGGCGCGAGGTGATCCTCAAGCTATAAGGGTGGTGGGGATCCTAAAACCCACTACATCCACCGCTCCCAACCCTAAGGCTTTTGCCACCTCGCGCCAAGTTCCTTTGTTCCTGTTACATGCTGTCACCAAGGAACTTGGCTCATCCGTCTCCCATTTCACACCTTTTTAGGGCTAAAGAACTTGGCTCCACTTTTTGCACCTCTGGTGTTTTTGTTCGGATTTCACAGCTTTTTGTAGGTGTATAATATATATACTCGTTCTCTCGGCCTCGTTTAGGTCCTCGCCCCCCGTAGCTGGGTGCGGCCTTAATTTCGAGTTTTTGGGTACTTACGCCCCTCTATCGTAACCACTCTCCAGGACACTGTGCTTCCATGTTGCAGATTTTTTCCATACCCACCACCCGTGGGAATGAAATATTTATTGAAACATAGGGAAGCTTTGCCATATTTATTGTAACCTACATGTGATGATACAGCAAATTTGCTTCCTGCTGGCGGCCCTAAAATCCACCACCACCAACCCTAAGGCTCGAACATCACCTGATGTTTTGCTCGGATTTCCCAGCTTTTTATACGTGTATATATATACTAGGTTCGCCTCGCTGGGTGTGCTGCCCCAGAATTCCGTGTGCGCTCCAACTTCAAATTTTTAGGGTTACGCCCCCTTTATTGTGATCAGACTTTCTGGGGACACCGCCCCATGCTGTGCAGACCTTTTCCCATATCGCCTCGGGGGCTGCACCCTCATAGCGGTGGTTTGATCCATTTATTGAAACATTTTCGTGATGGTACACCTTCATACCAAATTTCGTTTCTCTAGCTTCAGTGGTTTGGAAAATGGTATTTGGGCGGCTATGTTGAATTAAAGAAAGCGATTTTTAAAAAGTTTTCTTACATTGCCGTTACCTACTTGTGATGGTACACCTTCATACCAGATTTCGTTTCTATAGCTCGAATGGTGTGGAAAAAGTTTTTGTGCGGCCATTTTGATCCAAGTTAACAACTTTTTCAAAAATGTAAATTATTCCTAAACTACTCTTGTTAATACACCTTTATGCCAAATTTCGTATCTCTAGTTCAAACGGTCTGGAAAATGGATTATGAAGTCAGCCATTTTGGATTCAAAATGATG